>LOJH01001188.1:0-22924 GCA_001685095.1 Ellobius talpinus
CCAGTGGGGTCCCCTGAAGATATGTGCTCCACCAGTGGGGTCCCCGAAGATATGCACTCCACCAGTGGGGTCCCCTGAAGATATACGCTCCATCCATGAAGATAAACACTCCACCAGTGGGGTCCCCTGAAGATATGTGCTCCACCAGTGGGGTCCCCTGAAGATATACGCTCCATCCATGGGGTCCCCTGAAGATATATGCTCCATCCATGGGGTCCCCTGAAGGTATACGCTCCATCCATGGGGTCCCCTGAAGATATGCGCTCCACCAGTGGGGTCCCCTGAAGATATGTGCTCCACCAGTGGGGTCCCCGAAGATATGTGCTCCACCAGTGGGGTCCCCTGAAGATATGTGCTCCACCAGTGGGGTCCCGAAGATATGCGCTCCATCCATGGGGTCACGCTTCCCCTTTGAAATTCCTATTCACATCCATCCCTTCCTATATATGAGACAGAATCTCTCCCTATTTTCGTGGCCTCAAAACATTTAAGAGAAACACACCAAAGCTTCTCTCCATGAACTTTTACCTCCACCTCTACAAAAAGAGAGACATGATGGAAAGAAGCCCCACCATACAATGGGAACACAGCATCAAACAGTGGAAAAATCCAAAACTGAGAAGGGCAAAGCTGCCACAGTGAAATTCAAAGGAAATTGAAAGCTAGAAGGCAACTATGAAAGGCTTATTGTCCAAGACCCCCAGAGCACAGTAGCCACCAGCAGAAACCACCGAGGGAAACTTCTCGTGTTTAGAAGTCTGGGTGGTTCAAGGAAACAAGGGATGTTTAAGAGGCTTCAAGGTAGTGAAGAGGAGTCAGCTGAGATGAGGAATTGGAGGGAAGGATGTATCCACACTTAGAATAGGGTTCCATGGTCAGCATGCAGCAAAGCAAAAATGAGAACAACGATGTGTTTGTCTGCAGAAAGGAAGCAGCCTCTAATTCCTTAAAATTTCTTTAAAGCATAATTAAACCAGGTGTGGAGAGGTGAGCTGGAGCTTGCCAACCAAACATGATCACAGAAGTTCAACACCCAGCATCCACGTGAAGGTGGAAGGAGAGACTTGACACCACAAAGCTGTGTTCTGGCCTCTGCATGTGGCTCATGGCATGCACAGGCCCACAGATACACATACACAATAATAATACATTATTTTTAAGTGGTTGTGGTGACTCATGCTTGTAATGGCAGCATTTAAGAGGCAGAAGCAAAGAAGATTGTGGATTTGAGGCTAGCCCAGACTACCTATGTCAAATAATAATAAATTCAATAATTAAAGGGCTGGAGAGATGACTCAGTGAGTAAAGTGATCATTGTACAAGCATGGGGACCTGAGTTCATATTCCTAGCACTCAGGTAAAAGCCAACCACAGGAGTACATTCTGTAACTCCAGCTCCGGGAGTCAAAGACAGGCACCTTGTTGAAAACCATGAACTTCAGGTTCACTGAAAGATCCTATCCCAATCAATCAACCAGCAAGGTAGAGAGCACCAGAGACCTCCGGTCTCCACACACACATGAAAAGGCAAACATACAGAAATGCATGTACGCAGACAGGTACACAGACACATAACCTACAACAATAGTGATAAAATAACCTCAACTGTCTCTAAAGGTCATGTTACAATTACTATTTTTCCTTAGAAAGAAAACCAGCACTTGGGGTGAAGCTCAGAGCCTTATGAATGTCTGGCAAGCACACCCCATCCCCAGAGCCCCATCCCCAGAGCCCTGTGAATGCCTCTCAAAATGCAACTGCCGCTGGAGAAAGGTCTTGTGTTGGATAATCTCTAGCAGTGTCCTCCTACGTGTTGAGATGGCCAGTAGTTGAAGAAGACCCTCTAGAAATGGAATATGGAATGACGTACAGGAAGGCGGTGGGGCAAGCCAGAGAAAGATGAGCAGCCACACTACCACCTTTGTGAGACCCATACTGAGGCTTCTGTTCAGCGCATCTCTATTATGCTCACAAAGATGCTTATTATGTTCTGGAAAAGCAACCAAACTCCCTCCTGACCCTAACTACTATCCCAAGATACCCACTGTGATCTGTGTTTTCTGACACTCTGCAAAAGCTTGAGAGACTAAAGCAGAACCAACAAGGAGTACAAACCTCAAAGGTTCCAGAATAGTCTGTATCCTTCAGTCTTTTATGGTATCCATGATCATAAACTACACATAATCCACTAAAGAACATGGCGAGGACCAATCCCTATGCTTCCAACAGGATTGCAAAGAGCTGAGCTGATCCTGTATGTGGGTAAGTAGGGAAGCTGCTAGTATTTCATCTTTGAGTAGCAGCTTTCAAAATTGTGCCCTCTAAAGCTCAGGGTCCCCCAAAGCCCTGGAAGTGGGAGAGTAAAGAGAAGGGGGAGTTTGTCCCTACATGGTCTGAGTACACAACCTCATTTTGTTCTCTTTCCAAGGGGGCAGAGGTGGGCGATCACTGAATAACTGTTTAAAGAATAATTTTCCCAGCAATAAATAAAAAAATCTATAGAATCCTGATCCAGAAAACTGACAATATTTCAGCATTCTCTTTCTCAAAAAGAGTGTGGACCGCCCAGCCTGGAAAGATAGACATTCCCTGGTAAAATGGTGAGCTCAGGGTATTTCCTCCTGAGCTCAGGGGACTTCCTCCTAAGCTCAGGGGACTTCCTCCTAAGCTCAGGGAACTTCCTCCTAAGCTCAAAGAACTTCCTCCAGACTTCCTCCTAAGGAGAGCTTGTCATCTGGCCAGCGGTCTTAAACATTTAAGGTTTCTCCAAGTTACAAGTATGGTTTCCAACTTTTTTTAAAGATTTATTTATTTATTTATTTATTTATTTATTTATTTATTGTGTATACAACATTCTGCCTCCATGTATGGCCACATGCCAGAAGAGGGTGTCAGATCTCATTACAGATGGTTATTAGCCACCATGTGGTTGCTGGGAATTGAACTCACAACCTCTGAAAGAACAGCCAGTGCTCTCAACCACAGAGCCATCTCTCCAGCCCCCAGTTTCCAACTTTTTTGTAAGTTAGGTCTCTGGAAATCACGGCTCAATTTCTCTTTAATTTTTTTATTTTATTTATTGTGTGTGTGGGTGTGTGTCTGTACATGCTCATGTGCATACATATTCATACATATGAAAGACATAGGATAACTTGGAGCACTTTGGTTCTCTCCTTCTACTAAATTGGGATTGAACTCAGGTCCTTGGGCTTGGTGGCAAGTGCCTTTACCCACTGAACCATCTCTCACCAAGCCACTTTTTTAACCATAAAGAAGAAGAAAAGCTATTATGCTGATCCCCAGGTGATCTATAAAAGCCTGACGCCCCACAGGTGAATTATAATGCTAACCACTGAAGAGAGAGTTCCACTTCCTCTGCTTGCCGAATGGGCTACACAGCCAGTGGGGGTTCCTAAGCACCACTGATGCAATGTCTTTGAAGCAGTTCACCTTGTAATGTCGGATAAAGGGGAGCCAGTGATGATAAAAGGGCTTTCCTTTGCTCTCTTCCTCTTGAAGGGCAAGTTCCAGGGCACTCTACATCCACCATGGTTTGTGGCTGGCCAAGTAATGTCCCCAGTTGTATGCAAGTTGGCGAATGCCTGCGAGCCACCGCTTTGCACAGTTCCAAGATGCTACTCGTCGTGCGCTTGTTTGCTTTCCAGCATTCGATCTCGCTTTCTGATGACAACTTGGCACCTATAGAGCCCATAAATGCTTGAGGGGATGGAGTAGCAGTTAGAAATGCTGGCAGTGTTCACAGTCCTCCCCAAAACAGTGGGGAGGAAAAGAAAAGAGAGATAAAAGGTAAAGGGATAATGACATATAGTTATTAATAACTGTGTAGATGGAACTGGAAAATCAAGTCCACTGTTCCCTTCTTTTTTTCCTCACTTGATAACTCAGCTAATGAACTGAAAGTAACTAGGATTAGGAGAACAATGCTAAAAGACTCCAGAATTTGAAGACTTGGAGCTATGAATCTATTTAATTCAGGTAACATCAAAAATTGCCAAAATAAGTATACAAAAAATTAATAGTCAGTTTTCCTCTCAATCCGGTAAGCTGTTTAGAATTCCAAAGATCAAGACTCTAAGGAAATGGTCTGCTACAGAATCAAATAATTTTAATGAGTTAAAACGAAATCAAAAAATGCCATTACTAAGTATTACAATTAGGGAAGGTATCTTTCTACTGTTTTGTAAAAGAGAATGCACTGTTAACAGAAACATAACCTCTCAAAAGTGCAGTGGTCTCCTCCTACTTCTAGCATACAGTCCCTCCTTTGTCTGCGCTGGGCACCTCTCACACAGCAATGGTTCGCGTGTGCATGCTCTCTAGACAGGGCTAGGGTACTGGCTACGACATGAGGAGCACACAGTTCAAGCTTAGTTCTAAGTTTGACCCCTTATTAGGGAAGCTCAGAAGACAATAAAATCCTCCAATCAAATAAGGAAAACCACAGATGCCTGTCTCAGAGGGCTGTTTGAGAGGTAATAAAAGGTTTGCAGTTATATGCTTGGAAAATAGCAAGGATGTTGATGAATTCAATGACTTTATATCCACGACACACTTCCCGACTCCTTGTACATATCAGGAAATGAGTTCATGTTTCCTGAACAGAGGTGAACTTCCCACATTACCTGTCTGATGGCATGCCACCCTTCCTTTCAAGAAATCATAGTGGAGCAAAATCTTACAGAAAATCTGACATTGGGATCCCACAGTCCTTTGTGCATATCTCTGTTAGTTCTTGTCCCACCCACCTGGCAGCATTTGTTCATGCTGCTTCCAAAGTTTGTGGCTTGCTACATGGGAGAGAAGGCATCCACAACTGATCACCATGCCCAAAGGGAACTGTGTGCTTATGAAAGATAGTTATTGTTGCTATGAGATTCGTGCTCAGTCTTCAAGGCCCCATTTGCACCCAATGAAGAAAGGGTTAAAACATTTAAAAAGTTTTAAAAAAAATTAATCTGTGAAGGTTTATGGCAGTGTTCTGGAGAGCACCTGCTATAAAAAGGGAAAAAGAGGAGAACTTATAAAGAAAAGAGATAGGTAATTAATAATCCTTAAAATGTGAGTTCTGGAGTTCTGTCCAAAAGTTGACAGTTTCTTAGGGTGAGATTACTTCCACCATGGTTTATCCGCTCATTGGCGGGAGCTTGTGATTGCCACCAGTCTCTTTTTGTGGGACTTGGAACCATTTCTCGGTCCATTTGGTGACAGGAATAGGGCTCAAAGTAGAATTAGTTTTTGGTTAATGCCATAAAAATTGGTTGGGAGCTAACGTATGATTTGTGTAAAATGCCAGTCCTGGTGTGCTAGACCATTAATCTCAAAACCGGGCACTGGCCAAGGAGGGATGCTGTTTTGTATTGGTAAAGACATCCCTGCTTTACGTTCCAAAGGATGCAGGTTCAGCCTGTGCTCATCACCAATACTTTTTTCCGGGTTAGGGGTATCAAATAATCATAAAGAACTAGCTCAAAATATCAGAAAACAGACATCAGTCCACCAATCAAACGCTTGCAGGAAATGTAGTTAATCCTCTACTCACTGTGAGGAGAGAGCTTGTGAGGAAGGACAGAGGACCTGCACACACGTGGAATGACTGAGCTTAATAGAGACTTAATAGAGACTCAGAGAGAGGGATCGGTGTGGATTGGATGGAACAGAGAGCTTCATGCTCATGGTTGGGCGTGAATGGGGCCTTGAAGGCTGAACAGGAATCTCAGAGCAACACTGACTGTCTTTCATAAGCACACAGCTCCCTTTGGACATGGTGACAAGATTGGTCCGTTGTGGACAGCTTCCGCTCAGCTGACAAGCCAGTACCCATTAGCTCCCTACCAAATGCATAACTTTGGAAATACAAACTGAAAAGGAGCCTGTGGCTTTGTGGAAGGTGGAGTTCATTCTCCCTACCCCAGACACTTGCAGCTGCCTCCTGACAGATCAACAAGGCAGACTGTCTTGTTTTACAGGAGGAGCACAAAGAACCTGGGCAGCTGACCCAAGGCCACAACTAATGAACAGTTCAAAATATTTCTTCCCACTTCCTTCCTCGTTCTTCCTTCCTCCCTCCTAGGCAGTTTTTACTACGTCACTGACCAATAGTCATCCAAGAAGCTGCTCAGCACCTTCCTCTCCTCTGTCAGTCAAGGTAACGACTTTGAAAGTGTGTCCTGCATTTTGCATTGAGATCGGGTGTCCCCGTAGAAAACCCTGCCACTCAAAACCCCAGTCCTCTCCCAAGTGCTGCAGCATATTGAAGGCAAGTTGGCATCTAAAATGGTTGACTGGGAGCCAATTGTGGCGTTCTAGTCTTTGTTCGTGCTGTCAATGTGACATATGAAGGAATATGGAAAGAGTGACAGGAGGAAAACAACGCTAGACGCTGGTGTGAGATCCGCAGACAGGGTGTTAGCCCCACGTGACAGGCAGTTGGGTCAAGTTAACACCTTGTGTTTCCCCCACATTTGCAGTATGGAACAGCTATTTACAAAATGTTTTTAAATATTTAGGACCAAATAAATCAATATTGTTGGGAAACATTTACCCTGACCAGAAGTCATTTACTTGCCCTAGTCCCGTGGGAATAACGAAACTGAAAATATCGGGATGATCCGAGAGGGGGAGCAAATACAGATGTTCAGCACTTTCGCCCCGAGTGCCCAGACAGGCCTGCTGCCAGGCTGCACGCTGGACTGTGGCCGGCATGAGCGATACAATGGCGACATTCTCCGAAGAGTGGCTTAAAGATTCTCTTTAGTATAAAGAGAATCCTAAAGTAGGCCTCCTGCATGTTACCTGGCTCTGCAGTTCGCTCTGTTGCTTCAGGCGAAGGTTTTCGGGTGTGTCCGCCACCGTGGTGAAGGACTGCTTTGGGTAGTGTCTGTGAAAAAACATTTTAAAAGGACATGGTGAAACAAATACCATAAAGCAATGCTTTAAAACCAATGACTTCACCCTTCCCTTCTGCCACACTAGAAGAGGGACTGGTACCCTTGGCTAAGGTCATGGCTGTCATTATTCTAGACCCCATCCTTTCTCAAGACCCTTTGTCACTGGGATTTTTCTCTCTCTCTCTCTCCTGAAACTTAAACCTCAGACCCTGTTCTGCTAGATCCTAGATCCTCCTATCAAGCACCAGATCATGCTTGAAACTCCCCGACTTTTATTGTACCTGCCTTCAGCCCATCCATTACTCTAGCATGTGGACCGTCTTTCAGCCTTCAGCCAAATATCCTTTCAAAGCGGCTTTACCTCACTGTCTTTGTTCATCTCCTCTCCAGCTCTCATCCCAACTCTACAACAGGCTTAAAGCTTCTTTCTAGAAACTTATCTCTCCCAAGTCTCACCGACTTCCCATGGAAACATCTAGTAGGTATCTTTTAGTACTCTTGCCTGGCCATCCCTTTGAAATGTGGCTCCTTCTCAGTTTCCATGTCCCCCCACCCAGTCCCAGCCTGGCTGCTCCTTCCTCCATTTCCTTCTTCATTCTGGTCTTCTGAGGTCTTCTTTCATATACCCCACCTCAGGCACCTCACATGGGCTATCCTCTGCTCAGTCCACTCCACTGCCTACGAGATCTTAACCCATTCCTGCAGCTTTTAGGGCCTGCTATTTATTGGTTTCTTTTCAACCCAGTTTTCAGATTCAGTGGTGTTTCCCTTTGAACATCCCACATCCACCACAAACTCACACTGTGACTCGGCCACTCATCATCTCTCCCAGCCCTATATCAAATGCTTCCTGTTTCCTCCTTTTTGTTGGGACTGAAATAAATAAGTTGGGTATCTCAGGGTAACTTTAACACCTCATGCATTAACCAACTGCCATCTCTATCTGATACACACACAGACATACATGTGATACAATATTTGCTGGCCTTGCCCTTCCTATCTGAATTGTTGAAATAAATGATCCAAATGCAAATCTGGTTACTTTGCCAAGTAAAACCTTTCATCGATGCAATAATGTCCTGCTGCTCTTAGCATCAAGTCCAGGCTCCTGTCCTCCAAGGCCCCTGTGTCCAACCCTCACCAGAGCTCTCACTCATTCCATGCTCTGGCTAAGGGGAAAACTCCATCCTCACAGAGTTCACCCCCCTTGTTCCCATCTCCCTTAGAAATGCTATTCCTCTTGCCTGGAACATCTATCTGCTTTCAGTCCACTTCCCTTGATTATCTTTCGAGTCTTGCCTGATATCACACTCTCTGGGAAGCATCCCTGGCCTCCCAAGCTGGGTAAGAAGAGGCTCTGGGTGGACTTTCCTCTCCTTGCTACAGTGCCTCGCATCCTCATTCATTTTTTCTGACTAGCCTCCCCTAACCCCTCTGATGAATGCTCTATGGCAGCAAGAATTGGCTGTCCTGTCCCTTGTCAGAGTACATTCCTGGCATGATCTCCATTTCTACTGGTGCCTGGCTCACAATGTGAGCTCAGTAAATATTTGCCTAGGGTGGGGGACAAGAGTGCAGGAATACAATCAGTAGAGTAACTTCTAATGTTTTCCAGCACCATAGGGTGACTGTGATTGACAACGATTAATTAGCTATTTCCAAATAGTAGAGAGGACATGGGCTGTTTCCAGCACAAAGAAATGATAAATTTGTGTGGTGTGACAATACACCAATGACCCTGAACTGATTGTTATACATTGTGTGCATGTACGGAAAGGCCATTTTGTACCCATAAATAGATGTAACTTATTATGTGTCAATTAAAGATAAACATGACAAATATTCCAGACAGAAGAAATGGAGGAATGGAAAGGAAACAACCAAGCCTAAGAGATCAAGATAGGCCACAAGAAAGATCTGGCCTGACATGTGATATAGATATACATTGTCACACTTGGACAAACATGAAGCTTGCCCTTCGATGTGCCCTTCAGGAGGGGGGAAATGGCATTTCCTCCCTTCATGTATGTAAACAAACACTGGCCCAGGGATGTGGTCCTCTCCACTCATGACGCAAACACTCAGCAGAAACATACAGGACACGTCTAGCTAATGTGACCCCATCTACACAAAGCCTGCTCCTCCAAGAACATGTTCCTTCCTCCCGCCTCCCTGGCCCCTTCTTTGTTGATGTTCAGCTGGGTCTCTTTCTGTGCTTTCTCCAACTCTTTCCATGCCTCACAGTTTTGAATTCTACTTTCCTTGCATAAGGTTCATTTACATCCCTGTCTCTGCATCCTGGAAGAACACTGATGGAGGAATCCTATGTTAGCACAAATAAACTCTCTAGAACCTGTTCAATGTGCACTAGCACTTATGAAATTAATATTAAGTATTTTGCAGCCTTGTGTAATGAAAAACATGGCGGGAAGATCTATATTCACCTGTCTAGCATCCTCCAATAATTTAACATCCCACAGAGTTCATGTTTCAGGAAACTGAAGTTAACCCCATAACTACTGGAATCACTTTAACTATTTTCTGTTAGCATTCTTCAAAAGCCTTTGCAATTTTCTTGCCTTCTCTGAGCACATACCAATCCAATTTACATTTTCCCATGACAGTTTGGAGCTGTGTTGATATCAGATCGTGATAAAATAGAATCATTCTTTCAAAGTTTACAAAGACAGTTGGCCTAAATGGTTCAAGTTCATTGTGTTTTTCCTGGCCTGATATGTCAAGAAATCGTTTCTGTCATGGTCCTGAGTCCCTAGGGTCATATTTCCTTCTTCTGACTTAGACTAAGAAAGTACACAGTCGTGTTGGAGATCAACAGATTCACTGGCTCTAGTAAGCATCTGCAGTAGATAAGGTGTCATCCACTCCTGTTGACTCTCCTGCAGAGACTCCCTGGGGACCAGGCCTTTCTAAGGACAACTCTGGCACTGTGCTCCAGACAACAGACAGGTCAAGAAGAACAACCAGCTCCACTGGGATATTGATTAAAAGTTGAACTTCATTAGACTTTATATGTAGCAACTGTTGATTGCCATTTTCAAGGACTGTAAAAAGAATTTACCAAGATTTTTCACCATTGTATGCTATGATATTCCATAAAGTTTCACACTTATCGGAAGGGTTAATCTGAAGGCTCTCTGTTTTTTGAACTGTGATAGAATGCACTCTCGCATGTGTGTGTAACTGTTAGCCGGCTCAGCCCCGGCTGCACCCACGTACAGGTGAACTCATTCGGGATGGGAAGGCATTCTTTATGGGGCAACTTCTCACCTGCAGATCACGTTCAGGTGAAAAATTGTGTGAGCTTTTCAAGAACACTCTAATGTTTATACAAACTACCTTCCTGCATATGCTCAGGTTTCCTATTCATAAGGTAAAAATGATTTCTACTGGGTACCATGCAACCTCGCTGGCCACTCAGGCTTCTGTTCTTGAAGTATTTCATGAAAATCAACTATTCTTACCATTGGATTTTATAATGAGAAAATGGAATGGATTTGAACTTTAAAATATATGCATATAAAGAAACATCACTTTTCTATGTCTGAGCTTAGCAGCACATATGAAGTCCTATTTAGAAAGAGGGTTCAAAAACAACTGAAAATGTGGGTTTTTTTTAGAAGACACAGTTTGCTAACCTGATTACAAAACAGCAGACTTCTGACAGGTTGTGCAAAGTTACAGTTACATTTACAACTATAAAAAGATGCCAAGATATCACACTTTTTCCAATATCCTTTTCAATCCTGCCATTCAAGGATTTTTTTTCATAGTAGGTTAATCTATATATAACTTGCTCTAAAGACTGTGACAAAATGAAATTATCCAAAACCTCAGTATGGAAAGAAAAGGCTTGTTTACTCTATTTATTTACTTACTTATATGTACATGCATGCATATATGTATGTAGAAGGCATGCATATGTGTGTTTATGTATGTGCAAATGTGTGCCTATGGGGAAGTCAGACAACCAGGGGTGTCCACTTTGTTCTTTGACACAGAATCTCTCATTGTTCTGGGTCTCGTGAGTTAGGCTAGGCTAGCTGACCAGTAAGTCCCAGGAACCCTGTCCCCATTCGTGCAGCATTGGGATCACAAGCCTACACCCAGCTGCTTTTAAACAGACTCTGGGATATCATCTCGGGTCCTTGTACTTACATGGCAAGCACTTGGCTCGTTTAGTCTTATAATCAAACTAATCAATATTGAGGAAAAGAAAGTATTCATGTCAGAAAGGCCTATCACAGGTCATGGGTACTAACACAAATTTAAACCTATAGATTTGACCATTCAAGTCAAAGAGATAGCAAATTTAAGAGATTATGGTCTTTGAATAAAAATGCTATCAAGAACATATAGAAGAGCCTCATGAGTTGAAACCACAAAGCTCAGAAGAAATAAGTGTAATTACAGCACCAAGTGCATTTTATGAAGTGGTGTTTGCAAAATCAGAGATGCCTCATTAATTTTTCCATACGGACTAGATCTGAAAATACCATCAAGTGCGGGGTTTCTCAAGGTCATCGCCATCTGAATTAACCCGACAATCTTGTCTGAAGCTAGAGTCTCATCTCCCAGTTTCCCACCATCCAGTTCTACTCCAGAAGAAAAGCAAGCCAGACACAAAATAAAGTAAGAGGCTGGGCGAGCTTGCTGAGAACCCAGGAGAGAGAAATGAAGCATTCCAACCTCAAGTAGCGGCAGTGACACACAATGAATTTTCACTCCTTCAGTGTAGTGTGTTTAAATAGCTGTGAAAAGATCTTCCAGAAATTAATGTCTTTGGCAAATAAAACAAATAAAATTTATTTGCCAAACTTATAAGAAGAAAGTTTTTGTCCTCTGCATTACTAGGAATGAGAACACGGGGTAAAGAGTACAGGGCGTGTGAAATGGATGCTCCAAGAGAAGCAAGAACCAAATTGTTAAAGTAAGAACCATAACAATAAGTAGTGTGGCAAGAGCTTATCTTGGAGGCAGCCAACATTTGTCTAATTGGACTTGAGGCCTGCTCCCGAGGAGGAAATTCATGCCTCACACTGTAAATCTAGCCGACTTCCTGTAGCTGGTGAGGTCATGAACCCTAGAGGAGAACCGACCGCTGCCACTTTCCTAAGTCAGTCTAATTTTCAGCTGCATTTTAAGTATTTATCCTCACACCCACAGAAAAGTAGAGTCCCCATGCCTCAACGAATGAATTTGTTTTGGCAGGCAGATGGAAACCGTTACAGAAATCTACAAGTGGTCAAAATGAAGTGAAGAACCAGCTGCGGGGTGCCTAGCAGTGCCCAGTTGACACACCTATACCATGCATGACCTACTCCTAAGGCTCAGGGAACATCATGGAAGGGATGAATGAAAGAGAGCAAGGGCCAGAGGACCATAGGTCATGCAGATCTCTTCAAATGATGCCAAGAGTCAGCGAGTTTTCAATCGCATGTCTACTGTCAACAACGTTAGTGTTACTGCCACTCTTTTCTCTTTGCTCTGTCACAGAGCAGCTTCACACCTCTGCATATCAGTGCTTTCATCTATATAAGAGGAATACGTATTCCTGCCCATCTATGAGGAGGCTGCTTGAATCACATGACAAAGACTTAGAAACTGAAAGGGACTGTGGATGTGAGACAATAGTAACCCACTTAGATTTATAAACCTAAGAGCCTTCTGCTCGTAGTTAAGGTGAAGGCTGTGCTTTAATCCAATGGTCTTCAACTGTTGTCCCCAGAGGACAGTTAACAACATGCAGAGTCTGGAGGGGGTTTGGTTGTCCCAGTAGAGAAGTATGCTACCAGCATCTAGTGGGTAGAAGTCAAGAATATTGGAAAGCATCCTATAAGATGCCAGGCAGCCCCACCTCCCAAAACAGAACTTCTGTCAGAAATAGCAATATGCCACAGTTGAGAACTCTTATTTTATATATGTATATCCCCAGTGAGAAACCTAGGCACAGAGGATCCACTGAGCTTGCTCTGGTTAGCACTCTTTATTCCATCTGGAACTCCAGCTTGCAGGATGGTGCTGCTCACATTCAGAAAAAGTCTTCCCCCACGCTTAGTCAGTCCTCTCTGGAAACACCTTAGGACCACACCCAGTGGAGTGCTTTACTAATCTTCTGGGAGCTTCTCAGTCCAATCAAGTTGATCAACAATGTGAGCCACCCCACCATGTGCTGCCCCAACTCATCCTTGGGAGCTAAGCGTTGCTGGTGGCTCTGCCAAGAGAAGACCTTACAATCTCTCAGCTTGCTTCCTCTGGGAATTTCCCAGGTCTTTTCTCTTTGATGACTGTGACTGCTGTATGTTCATAACAGACCATAGATTTAAAGAGCATAACAATATATGTTGAGTCCTGGGAGACCTCCTAAACAATGATGGGACCATGGGACGGTCTTAATGACCCCTGACTCAGACCCTTTGTGCCTGGCAAGATATCCTTCCTGAAAAAGTGTCTTAACATATTTTCAGATAATATTTACTTTTTAAAAAAATACAACTCTAATTCTTTAGAACATTTTAAAAAGCAGAAGTTATGATCTCGTATTACTAAGTTGACTTCTCATCTCCACCTTTCTGAGTTATGGGAGTGACCCCACCCTAGACCATCTTTCATGCTCTGAGTGGCTCCACCAAGAGGGTAATTTCACCCAAAGGACAAAATCAACAACTGTTTCTGGCTGCAGAGAGATGACAGGGGTTTATAGGTAATTTTGAATATTTTCCTCAAACCTGAGTAATTCTGCTTTTTAGAAATAATTCCTATCACTCAAAATAGCCTTTCAAGATAAGAAAGTAGCCCATTTTAAATAAACAACCCTGGGGGAGATCACTTAGGAAGTTAATTAGGAAGGTGACATTTCAGAAAGAAAGAAAATAATTAAAGAAAGACAATGCCAAAAAGTAGTTATGCAAGCAAATGTGTCCACATAGTTGCACAGATACACAGTGTGTCTACATATACACAGGCACACACACAGTATGTCCACATGTACACAGAGTTACACAGTATGCCCACACACACAGGCACACAGTGTCAAGAACAAGAGCAATGTCAACCACTGAGAACTTGCTAAGACAAATCTAAGAGATTAGACAAGTTGAAAGTATGAAAATTAAAGTATTCGGAGGTCTTTCATAAAAAAATTAGAATATTATTAAGTTTCAGATTTTGCTTAAATACGTGTGATAAAACTTTATGGGTAGCCATAAGGAATAGAATTATCCTTCATAAATTCAAACTTCATGGAAGTGAAAAAAGAAAAATAAAATTTTAAAGCATCAATAGTCTTATTCAATACAATAAAAACTGAGAATGGAAGGAAGAAGTTACAATGAATAAACAGAACAGAAATTTAGAAGTTGAGGAAAATAATTCAATAACCATAAAAATATAATTGGGAAATACTTGCCAGATAAAAGTCTATTACTTCATATTTTTCATTCTACCATAAAACAGCTACACTAATATAAAAGAAAATTATTGGTGACAATAAAAGTTATAAGTGTTACACAGTGACAAAGATTGAACTCACCAATGGAAGTGCATCCTAACTGTAAATAAGCCTAATATTAGCCTCAAATATGTTTAAATATCTGTGAACACATACATGACAAAGAAGAAAATGTAAAATTAATAAGGCAAGGGAAATTGGCATATCCACCAATATAGAAAGATTCCAACATAATCCCCCCAATTATTACTAGGTCAAGAAAACAAATACAAAACGGATAAAGATATCCAACATGGGAAGTACAGAACTCACCATAATCATGATAATGCCAGGCATGAGGCATTCAGGGCCTCCAGGTACAGATCAGTGGTAGACCATTTGCTTGGCATATGAGACACCCTGAGTTTGATGCCCAGCATCACAAAAAGGAGGGGACTATGTAAGCCTAACATATTGTGGCACTTGCCAATCAAAAAGGGTGTCTGACGTAACAGAGCAGGAATGGCTCCACACTGCTTTCCACAGCTCCTGTGGGTAAGGTTTGCACTGTCCCAGTGTGTTCTGCGGGAAGAGTCACAACTCTTCATGATACTGATTTTTCACAGGATTCTGTCCTGTCTGAATGTGCCTTGCCAAGATTGTATTCACAGCGTAGTGTGAACCTGGACAGGGAGTCAGAGGGGAATGAACAGAGATCAAAAAAGAGAACACAGAGGGACCAATAATCTCACGTGAACCATGAAAGGCAGCTGAGGCCATAGCTGCCTGGAGAAGGAGACACGCGGAGCCAGAGCCTCCCCTAGGAAAGGAAACAAGTGGAATAAAGACAGCAGGAGGGCAGCAGGTGCCTGCAGAGCTATGGAGGCTGAACAGAAGCTGTGCCTACTCACCAAGGGATCAGAGGCCCAGGAAGTGTGGAAGATGGAGCAACTTCAGGCAGAAATATGAACCAGTGAATTTACATCTATTCGGTGCTGTGTTCTCCAGAAAACAAAAATGTGAACAGATTTGTTTAAGGAAGGCCTCCTCAGATGCCTAGACGATCTGAACGCCAGCCAGCTCCAGGCTGCCGCAGCAGGAACAAGAAGCACTGGGCTGTGCGGCCTTTACAAAAGCTTCATTGCTGCCTCCAAGCACTATTTCTCCACCTAGCATTGTCTCCCCCACCACAAGCCCAAACTTAGAAGTCTGAACCCCGAAAGGCAAGCCCAGGCTTCCTTCACTTGTCCTCCAAGATGGGAGCATATTTGGATGCACTTATGTGTTCACTCTCCAGGAAGCGTAAGCACAGTCCTTGCATCAGGTAGACTTTCTTAATTTGGAAACTATAAAGAATATTATTTGAGAAACTGAGAAAATCCATAAGATTTTCCTCCTTAAAAAAAAATCTGTTCCAGGGACAAGCTGAGGAGATGGCTCAGAGAATAAAATGCTTGCCTGTCAACGTGAGGACATGAGTTTGGATCCTCAGAACCTGTGTTAGAAGCATAATTTCAATTTTCAGACAGTAGCCAGAGGGGAGGCAAAGAAGAGGGAAGCCACAGAAGTGCCCAGGTCGGTTCTCCTGTTGTCTGCAGAGGTGAACAAGAGAGCTGGTCTCAAACAATGTAGATGAGAACCAACTCCCAAATGTTATTGTCTGACCTCCACATGCATGCCATCACACACTCCACACACAGAGACATACATACATACATACATACATACATACATACATACATACATACATNCATACATACATACATACATACATACATACATACATACATACATACATACACAGACACTTAAACTTATACACACACATGCACACACTACACACACAGACATACATACACAGGCACTGCACACACATACATTATACACAGACACTACACACTCATGCACACATTATGCACACACACATATACCCATGAGCACACAGAGACACTAACTACACACACACACACACACACACACACACACACACACATCTCTTTTAAAGTTCTGGGGCTGGAGAGATGGTCCAACAATTAAGAGCAGTTACTGCTCTTGCAGAGAGCCTAGGCCTGGTCCCCAGCACCCACCTAAGACCTCACAACTTTTTTAAGCTCCAGCTCCAGGGTTTCCCTGCCTTCTTCTCATCTCCATGGGCACTACACTTACATGTACAACCCCACACTCAAACACACACATGCACACATAATTAAAACTAAAAATATATTTTCTAAATTTCCTAGGAAATTTTGTTAATAAGCTGAAAAAAACAATCCTATTTGATTTTCTTTTCCAAGTGTACAAGTAAGACTGTATAAAGTTCTCAAATTAAATGTGTGTAAGTGTGCCCCAGTGTGTATGTGGAGTTCAGAAGTTTCTTGTGACAAGTACATCAAGCATTCTGCACATTTCCACCAATAATATAATTTGAATAATGATGGAATAATTCCCCCCACTTGATAGGAAGAGGCATTTTAACATAATATATATGGTCAATATGGGCGGGCATCTCTCTAATACAGCCACTGAAGGAAGGATGTGTTGGTGGGCAATTAACACTACTCAACATTACCCAAAGATATATAATTCTAATCACAACATTTGCCAGGAACTTCAGCTTTAACGGACTTCTTTCCCGTGTCCTCCTACAGCACTGATGGGCCGTCTGTCCATGCATCTCCCTCCGCATGGTAGAATTAAGTATGAGTTGTCATCTCATACTTCATTCTTCCACGAATCTTCCCCACAGCACCTCCAGAAACAACTCACACAGAATGCTGCTGCTTACAAAACATCAATTATACGACTTTAAAAAAAAAAAAGAACTAGAGCAAGCAAATGGGGAATGCCCTTCAAAAAGGAGGCTTACGAGAGCTGCTGATAGATAACATGAAAGCGAAAAATGGATTATGATAATGGAGGCCTCATACATGAAATACAAGCCCCAGCTGAAAGGAGTTAGAGAATGCAAACCCTGGCTCTCCAAAGGGCAGTCAATAACCTGTCTAACAATTCACCAAATTCTCTGTCTGGCTCCGAGGGTCAAACAACTTGCCACCTATTGATCTACTTGCACAGCAGGGCTCCATTGTAACTCCCCTGGTGCATTCAGAAAGGAAGGCATTATCAAAAGGATTACACAGTAAACCTGACCCACCACACTAGGAAATGCTTATCAGCTGTTGGAACCTGTCACCTAGATTTTGAATAATGGCAGAAAAGGCAAGCTATTAATATGTGTGACCGTGTGTGGTTACACACACACACACACACACACACACACACACCCTCTACATGTTGGTTGAGGAAAAATATGGGCTTCTAGGGAAGACTCTATTCCCTACATTGTCGCTAATATTGATCATGGGAGCGTACAAACAAGGGAGTATGGGATATCAGTCAACGGTACTGTTGAGTGCTGCCAAGAAAAGTAAGTGCAGAGCTGGACTCAAGAGTCTAAGATACGACTGGAGTCTGAATATATATTAAAACAAAGCTTATAAGAAAAAATAGAAACAGAAAATATGCTCTCATATGTATCCCTTTGTTGCAAGTAATAATAAATACAGTGCTGACAGGAAAAAAATAAAAGCAAAAGAGAAGAAATCATCAAAATTCTAGTTTTAAGAAGACACTTATGTAAAAATAGAAATGTAATTTTACTTTCAGCTACATCATTTCCATTAACATCTTCCAGTCTCAGAGATGAATTTGTGGCTAAAAGTTAACCAATTCAATTGTGGAGGAAAAACAATAATAATAACAAAAAGAAGATCCACTGCTGGAGTGATGTTTACTGAGCACATACACACTGCACACACTCAGAGCAGAACCACCCTCAGGCACAGCACTCTGCACAGAGCCCCAAAGGACCCAGCGTTCTTCTGAACACAGTGACCCAGACAGCTGCTGACAAATGGCCCAGACCGCAGCATGCCCCTCTGTGTGGCTCACAGAGTCCATTTATTGCAGAGTTTGTAAGAGGCTTGTTTCCTCACTTCTCAGCTATAAAAGCATATATTAACAAATTCAAGTCTACTTAGCCATTGCCTCCACTGCAGAATTAAAGAGCTCTCCTTGGGGAGTGTGGGAGACTGTCCAACACACTTCAATTTGTTAGCTTCTAAAGCTGTGTATTAAATTTATTTTAATATGCTTTTCCAGGGTAAGCAAACTGAGGGAAGAAAGGAGGAAGTTAAAACAAAACCAGTATCGTTTGCACCATTATGCATTAAAGAAAATGAACTGATTATTATAATCTGGTTAACTATTGTGCCCCTGACTGTTCGCTTTGTCTGTTCCATACAACTCGCTAAGCAAGCCATAGATATTCAAGCCTAGGTACTCAAGGCAGAATCTAACTACAAAATGTATCAGTTCTTCTTTAAATGCACTTTGTTCCTGGTCATTGATTGTACGATTACACTAAAACTCAATAGGTCATTATACTTCTCCTGGGTTCAGTGCCCCAGGGTAGGAAGAAAAATGTCCAACCTTAACCTTTTTTATTGAAGGTTAATGACATGGAAAGGAAAAAAAGAGCTTTGTGGATGGTCTGAAGGGAAAGGTCTGAACTAGGTGCCATGTTTCAAAAGGAACATATTTACTACCCTTCAAAACTCATTGTATATATTAGCTTTCAACTCAAACGGTAAAGCCAAGCACCTCCCATTAAACCCAAGCTGAGATATTGCTAAATGTACCTTTTCAACTCTTAGACAAACACACACACACACACACCCCTATGAGGAAGAGAAAGGGAGAGAGAGGACATTGTTTAAAAGAATAAAAGCACAGAAAGTAGAAGGCAGATACTAAAGACACAATCGCATAGGATCAGATTGGCAGACAAGCCTGACAGAGGAAGACTCCAGAAATGTCACCAGGGCGACAGTGACCAGGCTATTAAAAGAAGCACATCCTGGCCAGTTGACAAGAGAAGCCCTGCATGCTAATTATCACTAAAGAAAGAAAGCCATCCACCTGTGGTGTCTACATTCTAACCAGAGGTCTGGATAATAATGGTGGCTGTGAAATGACATATAGGCCTCACATCAGATGTTCGGGCATTAAGTGGGAGCACTTAATCCACGAAGCACAACCATCCTTGCTTTTGTTTTAGTTTTGTATGTTCCAAGAGCCTGAGGGTTCTCCATTCTGGCCCAGGAAGCTGCCTACCTGCATGCCTAGCTATATGCCTATTGAACCCCTGGAAAGGGCGCCATCTGAATAGAAACTTATCCAAGACACCCTTGCTGCTTCATGCTTTGTTCCCCAAACTGAAAAGATGACCCCTCCACTCCCACCCTGGTAAAGGAAATTCAGCGGCAAAAAGGAGAAGCACAAAGACGTAAACAGGAGAAAGGCAGGGGTAAAGGGAATGTGGCTAACTTTGAAAGAAACTGCGTAAGTACAAGAATTGAGTCAAACATTCAAGAGGCCATTCCAACTCTTCTCGATGAACATCAAGGGGCTCATAGCAGCAAAGCCAAATTACTAAAGGGAAATATGCAAATCAAGACACCAAAAACTTGCAGAAAAGTGAAGCTTAAAAATACATTTCTGGAAACTAATGGTTCACATGGTGTGGAAGTGACGGTGGAGACAGGTGGATTGCACGGGAGCCATAGAGAGTTTCTCGGAATGATAAAGTATTCCAAGGGCTGGAGAGGTGACTTGCATAAAGAAGTGCCTTTACCTGCTAAGCCACTTTGCAAGATTTAAAATTTTTAAATACTTGAATTGGGTTTTTTTCAAATATTTTTCTAATTAAATTTAACTGGCATAAAAAGAAATGTGTTTCATTGTGACATTTTCATGTGTATCTAAATGACTGGTAAAGTCAAATAAACAATAGAAAGAAGGAATAACGAATAAACACTGCAGTCTTCGGGTTGAATTAGAGAGGAGAAAACTATAATGAACAAAAAATAAACAATATGAGAGAATAGATAAGAAATTTTCAATCAATTTGATCAGAAAATTGTAAATAAAAACAGCAGTCAATAAAGAAATGCCTCCATCTTTATCCCCAAAGAACCCAATAGAAAGAGAAACACCTTGTCAAACCTACTATAAGGAGTGATCCACATCCCAAAGCAAAAACCTGAGAGGAGAAAGGAGTGGGGAAAGGAACCGAGCAATGAGGGGGAGCAGTTCAGTTACAACATTGGGATACTGACGATCTTCTGATCAACCAGATGGTGTCCATCTATGTTTCAGGTGAGATAGAGTTCCACCCCGCCTAACTATGAAGAGAAAACCAAGACATTTCAACCAAGGAGAGACTCAAACTTACAACTCACAAGCCCTGTGTTTAAAAATAATTCAATACAGGGCATTTTCTGTTCAAGAAGGAATTACATGGTACAAGTTCAGTGTCGGCTAAAAGTGATCCAACATGGGGTTTTCAGAGCTTGAGCTAGCGCCTGTGTCTCACCTCACAGTTCAGTGCACACAACGTGTGGGGAATGAACATTTCCAGGGAACTTCCTGTGATACTTTTGTCTGTTCCATTGATGCCCAGTAAATGTCTCTTATTCTGGTCTATTCCCTTTCTTTTTGAAATACTGATTTTGACCTACTAAACCAATGCCAAATTCACAATTTAAAAAAAAAAGACCTAAGCTGGAGAGAAGGCCCAGTGGTTTAGAGCACTTGCTGCTCTTTCAGAGGACTCAGGTTCAATCCCCAGCACCCATATGATAGCTCACATCGATCCATAACTTCAGTACCAGGGGTATAACACCTTTTTTTGGCTGCCACAGGCTCTGTATGCACATGGTTCACAGGCATGAATTCAGGCAAACCATCCATACACATAAAAATGAATACTTTTTAAAAGACCTAACAATATATCTACACACACTATATATACACATATACAATATATACAGAGACAGAATATATATACCCAGACACAATAAAATACATATACATAGTGAGTCATCAAGAATTTGAGAGCCCTCCTTCAGGCCCTCTCTTTGCTAGAAAAGTAGAATTAAGTATCCAATATCAGCCTTTAAATTGCATTCTCTACCATTACCACCAGGATAATACTACTTTACAGCTCTATGAGTTTAAAATATCTTGTACCTGCCTTTTAGTTTTATAATACACAGAAGTGAGTGTATTTTATCAGAGCTGTTTGTTTTTTGCTTGCTTTCTTGCTTGTTTGGTTTGGTTTTGGTTTTTTGAGACACAGTTTCTCTGTGTAACAGCCCTAGCTGTCCTGAAACTAGCTCTTGTAGACCAAGTTGGCCTTGAACTCACAAAGATTTGTCTGCCTCTGCCTCCCAAGTGATGGGATTAAAGGTGTGTGTACCACAGCCTGGCCATTAGAGCTATTTTCTTTCCTAATGTCTGAAGTCATGAAGAATTGTGAAGTGTCCTTGAGGAAAAACTACGTATAGAAAAAATATTTTCAGGATACTATTACTCAGAACAGGAAGTGAAAACAGAATATAGTGTGAGCCTGTATAATACTAAAGAGTTCAGAGCCCCCAGGTCCAGGCAGAAAGTCCATCAACAGCACAAAGAAACAGAACCCAACAAATGCAGACTGTACAGGGCTGGGAGCATTCCAACACAGGAATGGAAATGCACAGGTATAAGGGACAGCTCAAGATTGAGACCAGGCCATAAAATCAAGATGGGGTTCCTGTAAGATCCTGGCTGTACATAACCCCTGAAAACATAGTTATATCACTGGGAAATGAGGTAAGAACACATTGACTTTCAAAAGTTGTCATGAAATTTGAGTTATGAAAACTTAGGATAAGAATGGCTCGAATGAATGTCATGGGAAAACAAAAGGCGTTGTGGTACCCCTCCGTACCACACTAAACACTTCCAGTCATAGTTTTTTCTCCTAATGAGCCAAATTGCACATAAGATTCTGCTGTAAAGAGTATTTGGGCACTGTTGGATGGCTCAGCAGATAAGGGCACTTGACACCAAGCTTGACAGCCTAAATTCTATATCTGGGACCCAAGGTAGAAGGAGAAAACCAACTCCCAAAGTTATCTTCTCACCTTCACAAGCACAGAGTAGCACATTCATGCACTCATACACACACACACACACACACACCACTACCACCACCACCAACACCGCTGCCACTGCCACCACCACCATCATCATAATGTTAAAAATAAGGGTTATTTGCATGATATATACTTCCAGTGCCATCTTTGTGTGATTCAATTTTGTAGGCTCAACTGACAGGCCAAATCCTAGGAAACAATAATTACTGTATAAATGTAAGGATTATAAGCTCTGTAATTATTAAAATGGTAAACAACTATAGATACAACACACATAAAGAAAAGCTTCAGAGTGTCCTTAATCAATTTGAAGAGTTTAAAGTAATCCTTAGATCAAAAGAAAATTACTATTTGGAATCCCTGTTGCAGAAATTTTCTCTTACTTAGACCGTACACATTCCCAACCATAAAATTCATTGCTAGACTGAAGTAAACATTACACGTTAAAGAATTCTGATTTTAGCCTAGGCTGTGCTCACTTGTGAGATCCTCAAAGTTGAGATGATGATGATGATGATGATGATGAT
>LOJH01001188.1:23021-51074 GCA_001685095.1 Ellobius talpinus
GATGATGATGATGATAATAATAATAATAATAATAATAATAATAATAATAATAAATTGAATGTTTTGCTCAATTGAAAAAATCTTTGAAGACTTTTTTTTCTATATTTGCAAATCCTACATGAATGGGCCCCAGATAATGTATCCAGTCATTGAGAGGTGAATGATTGATGAGAGCTCCAATCTGCTAACAGATTTATAATTTGATGACATTATTAAGATATGAAAGAAATTAGGAAGTGGAGCTAAAGGAAACAATCACAGGGGTGTCTTCTGAAGAGATTGTTTTTTGTCATCCCCTGACTGCCTCTCTGCTTCCTGCCCACCAGGAGGTGAGTAGCTCTTCTTTGGCATATGCCTCCACCATGCCAGTCTGCTTCACAACAGCCTGAAGACAATGTAGCCAAATTGCCATGGGCTGAAAACTGAAGCCATGACCCAAGAGGAATCTTTCCTCTTTCAGGTTTTCTTTCTGTTTTCAGTGTTTGGTGTTGTCTTTACATACTTTGTCAGAGGGAAAAAATGACTAGCATAAAGCACATTACTGTGCACACTCGGGGGGTTAGTTATAGCTATTGTGTCTATGGGAAACAACACTGCAATAATATGCTATGGTGCAGCTCTTCCAACTCAGTCACTGTTCTTTCCCTGTGAAGAGACATGATGACCAAGGAAACTCTTACAAAGAAAAGTGTGGGGTTTAATCTATAATCATCATGGTTGGGAGCATGACAGTGTACGGGTAAGTACTGGAGCGGGAGCTGAAAACTACATCCGGATCTGCAGGTAGAGAGAGAGACTGGGCACCACCAAAAGTGACACACTTCCTTAAACAAGGCAACATCTACACCAACAAGACCATGCCTCCTAATCTTTCTATTCCTTTCTAACAATTTCACGCTCCCTAGTGACTAAGCATTCAAAGATATGAGTCTATGGAAAGTGGCATTCTTATTCAAACTCCTACAAAATCCAAATTTTATAGTATTAGGTTGGGGGCTTGAACCTGGCCAGGGTTAAGAGTATTTCTCACCATGATCCTTTGCTCCCCAGAGTGTCCACTGTTAAATACTGCCCAAAACACCTTTAGAGTTGTCTTGTAAAACACAAGGTCTTTGTTTTGTCGTTTTGTTTGTTTACTTGTTTATTTGTTTAGATCTTTTTTGAGACAGGATCTCATTTTGTGGCTCAGGCTTGCCTCGTACTCATAACCTCCTACCTCAACCTCTCCAGGGGTGGGATTGTAAACATATTCCACCACACCTAGCTGATCACAGACTCTAAGCTGTGCAGTTCTCTCTTTCCTCTGATAAGAATTATACATTTGAAAACAAATGTCTCTCACAAAGTCTTTACTTTTACTTAGAATATTAAACTACTTGAAAAGTAAAAGTAGTCTAATGCCATTAAGCCATTTAATTATGTCCTTTTGATAATAAGGTAACAGTTGCCGTGAAATAAAAGAGGTGAGAGAGAAAGGGGAAAGACTGCAGTGTACGCAAACGAGGAAGGAATATGTTCTAGATAGAATCCTCCCATAACCCACTCACAGAGCAGCCTCTTCAGAGTTTAGTCTGAAGAAATATGTCTCTCCTGTGTTGGAAGTAATTGCATCTTTAGAAAGGGCCTGAGCTAACACCCATTCCTCAATGCATACTCTCACTCTTCCTTAGGATGCTACATTCAGCAGATGGTACAGGCATTTTTGATGTGTTTCCTCGTTGAATAAAATAGAGCAACACCAACCAGTTGTCACCTTACAAAAAGACAGCCCTCGATGTAGATTAATTTAGAAGCAGCCTTGTCAGGATTTTGAAAGCCTGTAATCTTACAAAACTCTAAGATCTTCAAGTGTACTTTCTACGCACAATAAACAGGATAATTAGCCCTCTTTCCTTGAGTCTTGAACATTCTCACTGAAGCAGGACAATCAGGAGACACTATTCTTCACTTTTACAAAATAATGTATTCGGGGCTCATACTTGTGCATAGAGACAAACATGTGATGAAGGTAATGATCTTTTAAATTGTATTTATCAACTAAAATTTCTGTTCATTCAAGAGAGAATTATAGACGGGTGTATTTTCATGCCACCAGATTTCCAATGATGAAGTCTATGTCCTCATTAAAACATCCCTTAAACTGGAACACCAAGGTCTCTCAAGTATTCATTCCTTCAACCAATAATTATGAGGTATCTAATAATAAAATTACTATTTATTCAACATAGATCCTTCAGACTACACCATAACATATAGAACTATGTAGCTGTCTTCTATTGTTGTCAATCAAATATAAAATAAAATTTAGAGTGGGAGGAAAGAGTTGTAAAGTGAGGTACACACCCCCAATCACTAATCTTGATACTAAATGTGTACATTACTATCAAAAGATCTTTCTACAGATTTCTCTTAATAAAGGAGATGTTTGTATATACAGAAAACTGATGCTAGATAAAATGATTTCAGACAAAGTTTCCTAGTGTCCCATGAAAAACAGAGTCCATTTGATATTAATAAATAAATAGTCTTTAAAAAGCTGTTTCCAAAAAAGAACAAAACAAACAACAACAACAAAAATCATACTCTGCCTGTATTTGGGGAATGGGGGAATCAACAAAGTTCAACAGGACTTTTCATCAGTTCCTAGACTTACCCTCTCTTTCCAGGACATCTTCCACACCTAGTGTTCTGTAGAGCACATCCTGAGAAATGCTGACTCACACAAAACTTTACCCTATGTATTTAAATAGAAAAGGAACGAATGCTTCCAAAGCTAGGAGGAAAATTACCATGAAGGTTTACAAACTCTCCTCAGTCCTGAGGTTTTGTTGTTGTGGGATATTTGTACACTGTGTGAAGATGTGTCAGTGTGATTGGTTTAATAAAGGGCTGATGGCCAACAGCTAGGCAGGAAGAGGTTAGGAGGGACTTCTGGGGACAGAGAGAACTCTGGGAAAAAGAAAAGCAGATTTGCCAGCCAGAGAGGAAACAGAAGGTGCAAAATGGAAGAGCAATTAATGCCACATGACATAATATAGATTAGTATACTAATTAGATTAGGTTACTTTAGTTATAAGAGCTAGTTGAAAGAAGCCTAAGATAAAGGCTTTCATAACTAGCAAGAAGCCTCTATGTCATTATTGGGAGCTGGCAGTACAGAGAAAGACTTGTCTCTCCTTTGGTGTTTCTCCTTGCTGTGCATTGCTCCATCTTTGTCATCCCTCTGGAGTTTGTCCTCATCGTGAGCTTCCACACTCTTTACAGACCTTCTCAAATGTTCCTGGCCCTTGAACTTCCCTGTGCCCCCTCAGCTGCACTCATTGTGCTCCCGCAGACCACTCACCAAGCCCATTCTGTATCTCCATGCAGTTTGTGAGCTCCTTGCTGCTCATTTCCTGTATACTTGCCTGGGGAGGAAAGGGAGCTTTCAAAACAGGTTTAGTGGATAAGGAAATGTCTGAACAACTGACTTAACCTGAAGGATGTCAGTAAACTGTCCATTGGAAACTGGTGAAAGGATGGGATTAGCCTGAGACACAGTCTCAGAATGCTGCAGATGCCATTGCTAAAAGGAAGATTAAATTTCCACTTTAAATATATCTAGCTTACCATGGGCATCCATAAATTGTTAAAATTAAACTTCATCTCTAAGATTCCTTATAATCATTTCATTAACTCTGGCACAGCTTAAAAAGTTGGTGACATTTTATGGCATCTTAATTGTAGAGGTTATCTCAGTAAATTAATAGAATCCAAAAGGGTAAAATCAGAGATTAAATCTGACCACTCATGTACTGAACAACTGGGAAATTCAATTTACACATTTAGAGAAAATGTTCCCTTTCCTTTATTTGTTTTTTTATGTGCTACAGCCTCCATCTGACAGCTGAAGCCATTGACAATGGAAGGCACACACACAACTCCAATGAACTGCATGTGCACTCCTAAGGCACTGAAGAATTAGGAAATGTCCAATATCTTAAATGATCTGCTTTGATCCAGAAATGGAGGTGCTAGGTTGGGGCCACAGCCCAGCAGTAACGCAAAAGGCCTGAGCTTGTGCTTTGGTACTACAAAAGCCCCAGTACTACACAAAAAAAGAGGAAGAGGAGGAGGACTGGCAGGAGGAGGAAGAACAGAAAGAGGAAGAATATTTAAGTAAAACGAAAGTTGCCCAAACAACTGAATAGTAAGAAAACAAACAGTGACAAAACACCCACATAATCAGTTCTCAGAAAGAGTTACTTTCTAAACAGCCGAAAGTCTATGAAAATATTGTCCAGTAGCTCTCACCACCAGCCAGCAAGGTAAACTACAGCCCCCAAGGGATGGCACTTCTCAGAGTGTCATCAAAACAACAAAGATTACACTGAGGAACTGGCTCCGCAGTTAAAAGCACACACTGTTCCTGAAGAAGACCTAGGTTCAGTTTCAAAACTGCCCCTGCATCAGGAGCTCAGAGACAACTGTGACCCCGGTTCCAGGAGATCTAGTGCCTTTTTCTTGTCTCCATGGGCAGTGCACACAGTTGTGCTCATACATTCACTCAGAAACACAGACACACTCACACACACATACATCAACAAATCTTAATGGAAAACAAATAAGACAAAAAGTGTTGGCAAGGATATGGAGAGGGAGGATCCCAGGGGACTGTGAATTTGTTTATCCTTTATGGAAAACAGTACGGGAATTCCTCAAGTCATTCAAAACAGAAAAAGCATTTGATCAGCAATCTCATCCCAGAGTCCACATCCAGATGAAATAAAGTGAACTTGTAAAACAGACACCCATACCACCATGTTTATTGCTGCACTGTTTCCAAGGGCTAGGTCTTAGAGTTGACCTAAGTGTCTATCAATGACACAAGATGGAATAAAGAAACCATGACACATGTACACACAGAATATTTCTCAGCCTTTAGGAGGGACAACCAGCCATCAGCTACAACACAAATGAACCTGGGAGCCATTATGTCAGGAAAATAAGTCAAGAAAAGAAAGAAAAATACAGCAAGATCTTATTTCTTGTAGGGTAAGGAGGGAATTCCAACTCATAGAACCAGCAGGTTTGAAGGGTGGTGACCAGAGGTGGTGGTGAGGGTTAGAGACACAGTGGTCACCAGACACAGAGTGGAGACATTCTGAAGATCTACTGTATAGTGTGATGACTGCAGTTGAGAGCATTTTTATGCTTAGAAATTGCTAAGAAAATAGATATTAGTGTTTTCAGCACACCCTCAAAAAGTATGTGAGTTAGTGCATATGCCAAATAGCTTGATCTAGTCCTTCACCAATGTTTACACACACCAAAGTGTAGTTTAAGAAGAAAGGCAGACATGAGATTTCTCATCTGCACCATAAAATTGAGATCCAGTAGTGCTAGGTTATAAACACAGTATTTTCAACATTTTCTGACTTCTTTAAATAACTGCATTTGTTACTTTTCTCATGGCTGCAACCAAGTGCCTGACAGACAAACACCTTATGGAAGGAAGGATTTCTTCTAGCCCTGGCTTTCAGGAAATATAGTCCATCCTGGTGAGGAAGATGTGGCAGAGGGAGAAGCCTGGTTAGAAGCAGCAGGAGAATGTGATGAAGCTTCTGGTGGCCTCTAGTCCTGGAAGCCAAGGAAACCAGAAGGGAACCAGGCCTGGGTTGTATCTTCAAAGGCCCACACACAGTGACCATGTCTGCCAAGCATAGACTGTCTGCTATGGCTTCACGTTTTCCAAAAACAGTGATCCCGACTAAGAGACAAGCATTCAAATACATGAGCCTGTAGAAAACAGTTCTGTTCCAAACTATAGCAATAACCAAAGGAGAAAATGTCTTTTTTTTTTTTGAATGAGAAGGGCAGTAGAATTCAGCTCTAGTCCACGGTCTCTTAGACCGTTGTATTCTCAACAGGATTAACAGGATTAAAATGTTGGGTGACAGCCAAGAGGCCTTTTCAGATACAATAGAAGTTGACCCCTGAGCCATAAACTTAAACTCTGGGGAAGGATGACATCACATAGCTAGCTGAACCTGCCCCATCCGTTCTTGTAACTCTATGCCTACAGGCGGCGTCAAGTCAGACGGACTTGAAGATAACAGAAATACCCATAGGATTCAATGTTTTATTTCTGCAGAAAGGTCTATCAATATGTAACTTGTAATTCCCCTAAATTCATTCACCCATAAGCCAATCTCATATTTAATGTCTCCCCAAATAAGGTTCTAAAATGCATTTTAAGTTCATTCTCCTTTGTCCCATTAATAAATTAAGTTACATAAATAAGTATTAATGAAGCATATATTCATAGTAGAGAATCCATCAATGTAATGAAGTTTTATTAAAAAATATTGGTGTCTAAAATAACAGTTGCATGAAAAAAGAGTCTCCACCCTTATTTTACCACTAGCTAGATCTGGTCAGGCTGTGCTTCCTCACGCAGAAGTCCCCTTTTCTCATACTGTAGAGAAGGTCCGCTGTCGCCCCTGCATACCTGAGTGGTAGTGTCAAAGGTTTTCACTGGAATAAATTATGAAGGAAGATATGAATTCCAACTATTATTCACTTTACCAAAAGTATCAGCTCTCCACCATCCTCCCCCACCCCATCCCTTATGTTATGACTGTATAGATTATAAATCTCCCTTGGTAGGACATGCAAGTGCCACAGGATAATTACATAACTGATAAATCCCAGAGTCTGCTCAACAAAGAATGTCTGCATGTCAAGAGCAATGCATTGCAGTACAAAGGGAATGGCTTTACCAGACAAAAATTTCCACTGTGGCAGCTTCCCCAGGAAGAATGTCTTGTGCTGAATTCTCACCACCTCCCTTGTTGTTTGCATGGGCAATTTCTGTCTTGTTTTCCCTGCACACACTGTTCTGAAGGAGTGGGTACCCCATCAGTCATCATGACAGCCCTACACTACAGATCAATGTAATTTGTTTATTGACTGCTGAATACCAAATTCCTCCACGGAAAGTCACAGACCCACAACATGCTTGGAAAACATGTAAATACAGACACTTCCTGACAGCTCTTGACAGCTTCCCCATGCAAAATCTCCCAGAATGCATTTCTTCCTTCAAGACCACTCTACTGTCAGCCACAGTACATTTCTACAAAACATGAGACAACTGGGCAGAAACAATAGATTTAGTGTCTCATGAACTTTAAAACATAAAAGTGAGAAAAGTTATGAATGGTTCTTCAGAGAAATGAAGCCAGTAGGGTGGAGAGAGAGAGAGAGTGAGGGAAGAAGGGAGATATGGAGAGACTGATGGATTTTAGGGCTATTATGATGATCAGGTCAGTAAGCTAGAGGTGCCTTCTGTGATCTACAACCCAAAGCACATTGTAGGCTAAATTCCCTCTCCGTATGTTTTTTTTCTCTTAGCCCCTCCACATATTAAATGAGGGCAATATATTCTACTCAAAATCTTCAAATTTAATTTCATCTTTGAATGTATCTTCATTGTAATGCCTCAACCAGTGTTTGACCCAAAACTAAGTACTGTGGTCAAGGCAAAGTGGTATATCAAATTAAGCATATCAATTGCCTTTTCAATATGGAGGTAGCTAATAAGTTCATCTCACCCATGGGATAGGACCTTCTACTTTGTGTTTTCTGAGAACAGGTTTTAGCAGTTTACCCAAGAGTTGGGAGAAGAATCGTGTAAACACATTCATTCCAGCTAAGCTCAGCACCAGTGTTGATGGTACAGTGCAAGATTCCAGGACCACCATCATAAATTTGCTTCTACTAACATGTCCCTTCCCTGTTTACACTGAAATATTTTCATCCCTGAAAGACTCCTGTCTGGCCAGGCGGTGGTGGCACAAGCCTTCAATCTAAGCACTTGGGAGGCAGAGGCAAGCGAATCTCTGAGTTCAAAGCCAAACTGATCTACAGAGGAAGTTCCAGGACATCCAGGGCTACACAAAGAAACCCAATTTCAACCCCCTCAAAAAAAAGGACTCTTGTCTGATGCCACTATGTCCAAAGTCTTCCTATGTCTCAAACTGAGTACCACCCACTGTCCTATTATTTATTACCTTGCCTCTCCCCTCTACCTTGTTACTGCTCACTGCTCTCACTCTTGTCCCCCTCCTAGAATGTCACGAGTCCTTTGAACAAATGCTGTGTGCTACATCTCTGGTCACTGAAGTGGGGAGGGAAGGTCACATCAAGGCAATGTGAACAACATAAACAGTCCCTTTTTGCAAGTGCAATATCTTACTTGTTATAAAACTTCAGCTGGCCTGAAGAATCCTTCTTCACAAGGCCTTGCTCCTTGGGAGCATGAGCTTTGACATGTCATCCTCCCAAAGGGCAAAGTGAAGATTAGCAGGTACTGGTGAGCACAGAGCTCAGGTGGCCTTGGCAGAGCAGAGAGGAGAGGAGCTGATTCCTACCTAGAGCCCTTCCCGGTGTGAGTTCTAGATAATTCAGCATGACGATCCCCACTGTCTCAAGGCAGGGCACACACATTTGGGCTCTCTAATTGGAGTGCCCCCTTGACTGGATGACACTGGATAAATACTGATACATTCTCACTTTCTTGCTATTTTTTCAATTCCAACTGAGACTACATGACTTCTGCTTGTAACTTTTTAAATTTTTCCTCAATTTAGTCATCTTTGGGGATATTAACATCACTCTTCATAGTCTACATGTAAGACAGCCATGTTATTTCCCCTTTGACATATGACAAGATTCAGGCACTATCTTTCTGACAATGGCATCTTGGCCTGAGGATCTGAGCAATTTCCAGAGCACAGTGCTGCTCGTTACTTGAATATGAAGCCTTTTGGCTTCCTTAGGATTCCCAAGTCTACACAACATCTTTCTCTGAGTTAATATGAGGTTAGCTGCTTCCTGGCTGTCCACAAAGCTCTGTTCTTTTCTTTTCTTCATCTCACGTAGAGATCAACTTGGAGTAACTTTCACACTATCGGGACCAACCATAGACAGCAGGACCATGAGGTATCCGAAGAAGTGAGGCAGAACAATAATGGTGGCCATCCATCCTACCTCTCTCAAAACCTCCAATCCCAGCCATTTGCCAGGGTTCTTGTGAGCTCTGGTTAAGTAGCATTTCTGTCTCCTAACCTTGACAATCTGTTATTTTGCTCTGGGGCTTTTTAATCGTAGGAGTTTTGCTTCATTCTTACTTTATTTTGTTTCTTATCATTTTGTGACATGGGGTCTCACTCAAGCTAGCCATCAGCTCGTAATCCTCCTGCCTCAGCCTCCCAAGTAACTGCTTAAATTAGTGTATATACTGTGATAACTAACATTCTTCTTGTATTTTAATTAAAACTTATTTATAACTGACACAATAAAAGCACAAGACTTATATGTAGTCATAGGATGTAATTTTCTATCTCTGTACATTTTTATTTTGTATAATATTTAAGTCAGGTTAGTCTCATCCGTCTCTTTAAACATTTATCTTTTCTTTGGGGTAAACATCTTCAAATCATTTCTCTTAGCTTTTTGAAATGAGCGGATTAGTGTTCTTTATAATCACGGTACATTATTATTACCCATAGTTCACCTAGTGTGCCCTAGCATGATGGGTTTCTGCTGTGGGGATTCATTCAGCCAATAGCCTTTTGAGTACCGACCCAATAGGGCGTGGTCTGAGGTACTATGTGTGGATTGGTAAGTGCAGACCAAAAGCTTGCTCACCCTCTTTGGTGGTGGTTGGAGCTCTGCTCACAGCTTCCAGCCCCCACAGAGCAGAGGACTGCAGCTCTCTACCTTTATTGTGAGTTTTTCCCCCAAACAAATATTTGTTATTCTTTATTCCAGGCTCTCATGGACTTCCTTAATTATGCCTACAGGTTTCTTACTCCTGGGTACCTGCAGCTAGGTGCCTGATGGTCACCTCTCCTCATTTCTCCTATCTCCCCCAATGACTTGTACATTTGCCTTCTTACTTTGCTCTAAGTTTTGACCTCAGTCTGCCATTGAGACTGTAGTCAGACACATGGAATATTTAAGAACCTTCTTTAGAACAAATTAAGACACCCCTGAAACCAAGCCACGATTTTCAGAAAGAAGATACCCGTCTCTCTTGCTCAAAGGATGGAAGTGGTCTGTAGAATCTGAACTCTCAAGACAATTGCCATCTCATCCCCTTCACTGTGCGCAAGAGGGCGTCACATTCAGAAAGCACATTTGCTATTTTAATACTTATTTAATTGAAACATCTCAAGACACAGGAAAAGGCAAAAATGCCCCAAAAGTACACTTAGAAAAGTAATATTCTGCTTTTGGTTGTTTTGTTTTGATGGTTTTTCCCCCTTTGAGAAGAAAATTCCATGTTACCATGAGATACTATTCCCCGGAAACACTGGTTCTGAAGCTGTGTGGACAGGCATGGCTGTCAGCCCACATGGCTCCCTGTACAAAACTGAAGTAACCAGATGAGCTCATCCCTGCCAACCCTTCTCCTCCCTGCATCTTGGCCAGGTGCAATACAAGATGTGTAGTTTAGAGTTTTCTCAGAACAAAGAAATATTCAGTGATGTTTAGTTTTAATTGATTCATTAGTTTTAATCTCATTTTCCACAGTTTTCCTTGGTTTTTATTTTTGCCTGACATAGGTTCTCAGTATGTTCCCTAGGCTGGTCTAGTACCTGCTATTATATAGCCTAGGCTGGCCTCAAATTTACCATCCTCCCGGTCTAGCTTCTCAGGTACTAACATGCAGGAGTGTGCCAACAAGCCTGACTTTGTTTCTCATTTTTTTAAAACTTGTGACTGTATCTCTAAGTGTCTCTGCTCTCCAGAGTGCTAAGGGAAACATAAGACATTCTTAACAAGACTTGTTTCTGAACCTGGAGAATTTAGGAAGCTTTTTTTCCTTTCTTCCTTTCTTTGTTTAAGGTGTTTATAACGACCGTTATAGAGAGAAACAACAAAGCCATTTTCAAATATAAAAATAAATGTATCCCTTTTCTCTTCTATAAACCCCTCCAAGGACCCTCAGGAAAATGATCTCGAGGTTGATGCCAGACCAGAATTTACAATTTTGTCCTTAAGGGTGTGACCTGATGCTTGAACTAAATCAACAGGAAGAATCTTAATGGCCATGATAGTCTGAACACTTTGGATACTGGGGAAATGAGCAAAAAATGATGAAAAATGGGAAGTTTTGTGTTTTGCTAATACTAATTGCATATCCCCCATATCGCTTCTGCCTCTCCTCTCCTTCCACATGTGTGTGAGTACATGCGTGTGCATGAGTGCGTGTGCACGCATGTGTGCATGCGTGTGCGTGAATTCGTGCGTGCGTGTGTGTGCACGTGCATGCATGTGTGTGTGTGTGTGTGTGTGTACACATGTGGAGAGAGAAGACAGAACCCAGGGCCTCATGTATGCTAGTCAAATGTTCTTCCACAATGCTATACCCCAACCTAACTCACATTTCTGTTTCTAAATAAGCTTCCAGCTTCATAACATCATAACATCTTACCACACCTAATGAGTCAGACTCACCACAAAACAGTATCCACTAATATTTGCTCTTTTGATTTTGATTTCTATTTGTTTTGTTTGGGGGAGGGAACAAAATCATGATCACTAAAGCACAGCCAGGTAGACACAATTTGTGGGGTGTAGGTGACTAGCTGGCACTGTCCTAAACACTCAAGTCAACCACACTCACTAACAATCACTGCCATGTCCTCTTGATCTGGCATACATAAGCGAGGCACTCCCTGGGGCAGTGCCCAGTGGTTCAGGCTCTGGGGGCTCTGTTTTGTTTTGTTTTTCTGTCTCCAGAACAAGCTCTTTCTGTTTGCTTTGACATGCAAGAAATTCAAAGAAGCTTCCTTAAAGTCATTTTCGATTCGTATTTTGTATTTAAATTTCCTTGGCTGCAGATGAAAGGACAAACCACAGAACAAATGCATTTTTCCCAAATGTTCTAAGAATTCTGAAAAATGGTGGCAATGCCCAGTTCTGCCTGAGATCTCTATTAATGGCTCTGAATACATTTTATTTTCTTGAAACCCTGCATTAAAAGAGATGCATAACTCAGCATTTGCTCCAAAACATATAGAGCAATTACAGTTTCCGAAAGTACCCAATGTGTGGGTGAACTTGAGAGCTGATTGCCCAGCGCTGCTGGGTAAGTGCTGTGTAGACACCAAGGCTGATTTGGAGTATCTTAGAACTACTTCATAAAATAGCGCTGCTTTAAAGCCTTCTTACTTTTAGGCTGAAAATACAAGGGATTGAAGCTCTGTTTCTTGTGAGAGGGTGGACTATTCTGAAGCAGAAAGAGCAGCCAATTAATTTCTAAATCAATGCAGCTTCTTCTACCTGAGAAACCACTGGAACTGAGGTGTTTGGGGGGTTCTGTTTTGTTTTGTGTTTGGTTGGTTGGTTGGTTGATTGGTTGAATTGGTTTGATTTGGTTTGGTTGGTTTTTTGGATTTTGGTTTTTGGCTTCTACTATTTTACAATTCCATGCTTTCTTAATTTTACCAGAAACAGTACAGCAAGTTGTAACCTTGAGCTAAAGCTACAAGTTTGGAAGAAAGCCTAAGTAAATCTTTTAAAATCCATAATTTCAAGGAAAATATTGACAATTCTCAGTACTGGCAAGACTTCCCTGAGATCTCAAGAGACATTCTAAGAGGACCAATGCTCAGAAGGTAATAATTGTCTCAATGGGTTAATCACACACTTAAGGGAAACAGGGTTGGGGTGGGAGATCTGTGGTGCCAGTGCAGGTTCTTTGACTTTGGGGTCATCATTGATTTGACACACAAAAGCTCTAACACAGAGCCATCGAGTGTATAAATGAAAATCTACCCAGCTGCTTCACGAGCTCCAAGGAACTGCTCTTCCTCCATCTGCTCAAGGGTTCCATCACTCACTAGTCCTGCTACTTGTCCATGTAACCCGACCTCCCCAGGTCTCAGTTTCTTACCTGTACAGTGGCAATGCTAACATCATGTAGCTCACAGAACTGAAGGAGTATTTGTAAAGAGCCCTAGCGGGCCTAGCCCACAAGAGCTGTCTGTGTCCATGAACAGCCATGCGCACAGTTGTTTCTACTACTCACTGGACAGTGAGTCGGCAGTGTCCAGTACTCTAACCAAACTGCCATCAAGCATCTTTTGAGAAAACTCATGACTCAGAGTGGATACACAAGAGAGACATACATTAAAATCAGTCAGGATGCCTCAGCTGGGCTACCCTGAGCTGTGTGCACAATGTTCTGCCTGTGTAGAAGCTTGACGGCCTCTGGGTTTTTGTCTCAGCATAGACCAATAAACCAGGTTCAGAATGATCTGTATAACAGTAAGCAGTGTTAGAAGGGCAGAAGGACGTGCCAAGCAGCTGTACTGAGTGATGCCGTGTGCTAGACACCATTTCAGACACCCTAGCATCACAATGTAGAGACCATTATCTGTTTTTCTCAGTAGAAAACAGTTTGTCATCTTGACATTTGTAAGTAATGAGGAATTCTATGATGACTAACATCCCCATGAGTCAACTTTCTGAGTCTCCTATACACAATGCTCCCTATTTCATTCATAAAAAGTTTTTCCAAGATAAAAGGGAAACATACTCAATTCTAGAATGCAACCAATTATCAGATCACGCAATCAGAATTTGTCAAACTTGTGAAAGGCTCTCTGTGAACAATGGGAAATGCACAGAGAGATTGTGACTGCCCTCTAGACATGTTGGATGCGGCAAGGAAATGTGTAGGAACAATAGGAATAAGCATATGCTGCTGGTGGGTGAATTAAGTATAATCACACTGGAAAAGTAAAGTGACAATGCACTTAGCAATGTTACCGCTAAGTGTGTCACAAAGACCCCCAACTCCTGTGCATCTCCATCCACATTATCAAATCGAAAAGGTGCTTTGTGCTGGAATACTACACAGTATTGAAAAGGACAGTCATGATATACAATATTAGGCAGCATAGTCAGACTTGATGCTGAGAGAATAAACATGGATCACAAAGGAAAGCGAGGCACAATGTCATCCACAGGTAGAGCACTATGAAAGAAAGCAAGGAAACCCTGAACAGAAGTCAGGATGGCAGCTCCTCCAGAAGGGGGCCATGCGGTTAGGGCGAGGTCCTGCATCACTGGCCATCTCTTTCTTGGTGTTGATAGCGAGCGCAAAGGTGTGAGTTTTATGACTTTCAATGAGCATCTAGTTTACAGGGCTTTTTATTCAAAGTATGATACATTTTTACAAAATATTTTTTAAACAGGTAAAAAAAGTCATCTGCTTCTACTGTTAAAAAACCAATGAATCTATGGGCAATCACTATAAAATAAGAGAAAACATTATAAAGGAAGAGATGGAAGGCTAAGATTCTGAGAGTGTCCAGGCGCCAGGCAGAAAGCTGGGTGGGGTTTTAAAGGAAGGTGGAAGCTGGAGGGCAGGACATCCTCCTGGACAGGGTCACTGTTTGACTCCTACTGTGAGGGTGGACAGCATTTCTGAACAAGTGCCAATGGGAGACCAAGCATGTCAGCTGTAGAAGAAAGGCTGAAATGGAAGCAGGAAAGAGACCCTGGGCTTCTCTAAGAACTAGCAGTCATTTCATTCTGTTTCTTCCGAAGTAAAGACTAGGTACCAGTCCCCAAATGTGCAATTCTGTGGAGTCCCCATCTTGTACTGTTTGCCTCTTCAAATAGTTGAGGAAACCAGACAGTCTTAAAGAGAGGCTTTCCCCAACACCAGAAGTTCTAACATGCCCATAGTTTTTTACAAATGTCAAATCATTTTTAGAGTCAACTGCAATTTGATATATTTTCTCACAAATATTGCTACTAATAAGTATTAAATAGTGCTATTTGCTAGTCATAAGCATTGCTAATGACAGTGACTAGCTGATGAACAGCAATCTTGGGAAGATAAATGATGAGTCTTACTTCAGCATCATAGCCCACAGTTCATCCCTTGTTGGACATGAGCCAGGCCTTGAGTCTACCAGAATCATCTAGATAGCCAAGGAAGCCTGTGCCTGCGTCTGTTATTGTTTTTACCATACATCACATCTGTGACAGGTGCCATTTGCCGGGTGTCCAACCCCCAACCTACTTCCTCAGGACCCACATCACCTGGACTGAGCACAAAGCAAGATGCCCTATGGGAGATGTTGGATGAACTTTCCCAGGTGAAATGCTGACACCGGGTACTGGCAGAAACAGAATTCACAAAATACGAGAGTGTTAAGTGCAAGGTCACATTTCAAAATTATTTAAACATGTTCAGAGAAATGAAGCAACTTCCTAGCATCAAAGGGCAATTCAGTCAAGTATGGTATATCATGCCCGGAGTACCAACCAGGAGATAAAGACAAGAGGAAACACTGAGGTCCCACGGCAAGTTCCCAGACAGTCAAATTACAAAGTTAGAAGACTCTGTCTCAGAACCAAACAAATAACAACAACAAAGCCAATCCTGAAGAAACAGTTCAGTGGTAGAGTGATTTCCTAGCATGTGCACAACCCTGGATTCAATCGATGATGTCACAAAAATTAACTAATTAATTAATATCTTTTCTGGCAGCATCAAAGTGGAAAAACAATATTCTTGTGATGATGTGATTCTCTGAGCATAGATATGTGACTTAGTAAGTTTGTATTTCCTATCCAATAACCTAGATTCAAGATCCCCTGGCTGGTTTTCACAGGGCTAAGGCAGGATGCTCTGTGCCTGCCCAGCATGTATCTACCTCAGGGCATTTTACTGAAGCTCAAGTCACTTGCGCTTGAATTGAAATTATCCATTGCCATAATCCTCTAACTATTGACTGGGGAGAGAAAACGGGGTCATTTCAAATTTTTCATTGCATAGTTTAGAACACAAGCTCACAGGAATAATCGCATTCAAGCTAAAATAATACTAGTGACCAGCCACAGTTTATAATGCCTCAGATTAAGTCAAATAACAGCCAGACAATCCAAATTAAGGAGTCATCTTTGGTAGGGTTTCAACATAAATATTAAGTTACATTTGAAATAGCATTGCTATACAAAATTTCAATATAATACCATTTGGGCATCAGGACATTAATTTATTATGCAACGTTTGAGTCCTGCCAGATGCAAATATTTCAAATCCCCGTGACACCCTCTTCCTTCCACTGGGGTCTGATTCCAGGTCATCTAAAAATAGCAGCTGGGGATGCTGCCAGCTCTCCCAGGCAGTGCTAGGGAGGCGCTTCAAGGGGGTAGCAGTTACAGATTAAAGAGACAGGGCAGCTGGAGAAGCTTCGCCTAGTGAAGGGCAGAAGAGGTCTTCCTCCCTCCAGCACTGCTCCCAGCATGGCTGCCTCACTGTCCCGCTCTGCTCGGCCCTTCTTTACACTTGTGTGGCAGTACTAGGCAGTACTCACCACTCAGACAAAGGGGATATTTCCACTCATGGCTCATCACAGAACTGGGGCTCCCAGCAATCATCTGAACGGAAGATTCTCTAACTAACGTGTCCATCAGAGCCGTCTGAAGGCCTGTTAGGGACAGTGGCCTTTAGTATGTTCCCTGGAGCCCGCTCACTCCCATCCACTCAGACATCGCTCTAGAAACCATCCACCTTTTCTTTCTACTTGTTCATATTTTTCTTTTCTTTCTTTCTTTCTTTTTTTTGTGACAGGGTTTCTCTGTAACTTTGGCACCTGTCCTGGAACTAGCTCTTGTAGTCCAAGCTAGCCTTGAACTCACAGAGATCTGCCTGCCTCTGCCTCCCAAATGCTGGCATTAAAGGCATGTGCTACCATGGCCTGGCCTGTTTTTCCTGTTTTTATTAACCCCGTTCTTCCACCACAACCCCATTTTATTTTCTCAACCCTATAGGTCAAACACCTCCAGAAAAGCAAACTCTGCATTTGCTTTCTCTATCTCTCTTATCCACTCTCAACTTCACCATGTGGCTGAAATCCTCACCATAAGGGATCTCGATGTTCCCTATCCAACTACCAATATCCTCAGTCTTCTCATCTTTTCAGTGAGCAGCTTTAACCCAGTTTATCTATTCTTCCTTCCTGAAGTACTTTCTGTTTGGCTCCTGGGACAGAATGATTCTTTGTTTTCCTGACACCTTTGTGGCTGGTATGGGTTGACTTGTATTCCCCAAAAAAAAAATATTTACTATGTTTTTTTTAAGATTGACCTGTTATTTCTAATTATGTGTATGGAGGGTAGGTGCTGGAAAGGTCAGGAACATCAAATTCCCCGAAACAGGATTAACAGTGGTTGTGAGCCTTCAGACATAGGTCCTGGGAACTGAACTCTGGTCCTCTAGAAAACCAGACTGAGCCATCTCTTCAGCCACTGTATTGAACTCTCTCCCCCGCCCCCGAGACCGAGTTTATCTGAGTAGCTTTGGAGCCTGTCCTGGAACTTACTCTGCAGACCAGGCTGGCCTTGAACTCACAGAGATCCACCTGCCTCTGTCTCCCAAGTGCTGGGATTAAAAGCATGCATCACCACTGCCCGGCTGTATTGAACTCTTAATGCTCACAACCTAAGAATGTGATCCTGTTTGGAAATGAAGTCTTTGTAGATTTAACCAACTTATGGTAAGGTTTGGGTGGCCCTTTATCCTATATGATAAGTATGCTCATTAGAGAGCATAAATACAGACAGACCAGGGGAAGATGAGGCAAAGACCACGCAAATGTGGTTGTAGAGAGGCAGGAGCCAGCCTAGATCGTCAATACTGTCAGCCAACCCCTGAAGGCAGAGGGAAAGGGCAGACTCTCCTCACCCTGGTGACAGTAACTTCACACTTCAGCCTCTGCACTGTGAGGACACCTTAATGATGTTTTAGGCCACTGGCTTGGGTACCTTATTGCTGTAACTACCGGCTACAAATCTACTGATGATAATCTTCCTTGGCATGGATGGGCGGTTTCTCCTCTCCCCAGTGTGGGGACACCTTGGGCTAGTCCCTGCACACCCTCCCCGCTTTACTACCCCCACATCTCACTGATCTCAGCCACTCCCCATAGCTTGGTGCATTCTTCCAGGATGTCCACACTCAGCACTCCACCAGTGTTCTTGGCAGCTCTTCTCCAGTTTCTGTCAGAGATCTCAGACCCAGGAAATATAAAACCAAAGCCTTCATTCTTTCCTCCAAAATAAAAAATAAAAACCTGTGCCTTCTTCAGTCTCCTCCACTTGAACCGATCAGTTAGGCAAACAGACAGAGCACATGCTGTACCGTGTGTTACTTTATTTCCTAATTAACACTTCTCAAGGGCAGATCCTGGGAGCTCTGTGACCTGTTCCACTCTCTCCCAGTCTTAGTTCTGAAACTGTAATCCAATGTTCTCAATGGGATATTCCCAGCAGGAATGCCTCCTAGCCTGAGGGCTGAGGGGTCTCCATGCTCCAACCCTTGCCTCCAACACGGCAGACAGAACTTTGCTCAACATAAATCAAATACAGCATTAATCCTTCCCTCTTACTCAGAGGAAAAGTCAAAGAACCTAAATGAGCCATGTTTCCTCATCCACCTCTCTGACTTCATCTTCACCATCTGTCTTCCTCTTCTTTGATTCTGTACTCTCTCCTCTCGTTGCTGTTTCCAGCACACCAGCATACACCACCTTCCTGCCTTTACAGAAACTCTGGCCTCAAATACTGCATAGTTCTCCTCAAATTTCGTTAGGATTTCTGAGCAGACATCACCTTGTTGAAGAACCCTTTTCCGCCCACCCTGTGAGGTTGAGGGGTACCTCGACCTGGGCTGCTCCTCTTCTACCCTATGGTTGTAATCTTTCTCCGTCCACTATTCCCTTCACTTATGCTAGTAAGTTCCCTGACAGCAAGAAACAGCATGCTCCTATCTCCTCAAATATGCCTTACACTTAAAGGCAATTGTTTTTAATGCATTTTATGAATTATTAAGTTAATAAACATGTAGAAATTCATAAAATCACATGAAATTTGCTTTTTTATGTAAACAGCATTGTTGCAAATTCATCTACCTAATCTTTCCCAAAGGTGGGGCAAGCACAACTCTAGCTCAAATTTATAAACATTATGACCATGAAGGAATATTAAAAGTGGGGCATGGTGGTTAGTGCCACCCTGCCTATAACCCAGGCAAGTGGGAACTGACAGTAAGGGATCCGGGTTCAAGACTAACTTTGGCTACTTCTTAAGCTCAAGGATAGTCTGGGCTGTATGAGTAGACCCTTTCTCAAGAAGCAAAAGCAAGCATTCAAAAATGCATAGTAAACTGGGCAGTGGAGGCATACACTTTTAATCCCAGCACTCAGGAGGCAGAGGCAGGCAGATCTCTGTGAGTTTGAGGGCTGGTCTACAGAACGAGTTCCAGGACAGGGTCCAAAGCTACCCTGTCTCGAAAAACAAAACAAAAAACAAAAACAAAACAAAACAAAAAAAGCATAGCAATAAACATTTCCTTAAATTATATTTTCCTCCTGTAGATAGCTGGGTGCTCAGTCTAACAGAGCTGATAAAGAATAGGCCACCAAACTCATGAGACCATTTAGGTGGCTTTGCCCTCTGCAGTGATTGAGAATTCTAGCTGTAACCTTCTCTGGAGAGAAGAATCCAGATGTTGCTGGCCTTCATCTCCACACAGAGGGACATACAAGCATGTATGACTGATGTGCCTGCTTCCGAGTGACACTGAAATCATCACACTGACACTGACTTCTGTCTTTCCAGACATGCAAAACACAAAGCCGATTAAAAACACAATTAAATCAGGCTGAAATATCTGACCAGGCCAGGTGAGGATTCCAGTCTCCTATTACAAACGCCTGGTAGCTGCATAGAGTATGAAGCTTAGTTTTATCACAATGACTATATTACCTGTGCCAAGTCTTCCCCTGTGGGGTTCCACCACATGCAAAGGGACGAAACGATACAGATAAAACTGATCACAACCCATCAGGGTGAGATGGCAGAAGTGGGGAGACGGAAGGAGGAGAAGGCAGCAGGGGAGAGTTAAATGATCAAAAGGGACTTAGTGCCTTCCATTTGTTCTCTTATCTAAAGGATGGAGGGTGGAGTCAAATTTCTGATACCCGCACCAGTTTGTTACCACTATCACAGCACCATTAGTACATGGAAGGGAATTCAGATCTAGCCTGGATGGCATAGAGATTAATTTTTTGTAATGTTTTAAGCATTTAAATTGAGAGATAAGTACCCATAAAAGGAACATAAAAGGTGGCCAAGCTGAGGACAAAAAGATGAATTAGAACAGAGATTAGAACAAAGATCTGGGAGTCAAATTTACACACACACAAAAAGTGATTGTGCTGGCTAGTTTATGTCAAATTAACACAAGCTAGAGTCCCTGTAGGGGGGGAGCCTCAACTGAGAAAATCCTCCATAAAACTGGGCAGTGGGCAAGCCTGTAGGACATTTCCTTAATTAGTGACTGATGGGAGAGGGTTCACCCCATTGTGGGTGGTCCTATCCCTGGACTAGTGGTCCTGAGTTCTATAGGAAAGCAGGTTGAGAAAACCATGAGGAGCAAGCCCACAACCAGCACCCTCCATGGCCTCTGCAACAGTTCCTGCCTCCAGGTTCCAGCCCTGCTTGAGTTCCTACCTTGACTTCCTTCCTTGATAGATGGTGTATGGAAGTATAAGCCAAATAAACCCTTTCTTCCCCAAGTTTCTTTTGGTCATAGTCTTTCATTAGAACAATAGTAACCCTAATTAGGACGGTGCTATAATAGAAATGAACCACAGGTACATGCAGCCAGCAGGGTGTCAGCCTAAGACACTGAAGTTTAAAAGTGACCCAGCAAAATGTGTGGTGGTTACATGGAACTCAACCACACACACACACACACACAGAGAGAGAGAGAGAGAGAGAGAGATGCTCTTCCTCCCTCACACCTTGACCCTTCCTTCTGAACTCTTGAGCTGCCTGTGAACATTAATGTCAGTCATGGCTAGTAACGTCGTGCTTTGAAATGCCCCTCACAAGTTCATGTGTTTGAATACTTAGTCCTCTTCTGGTGACAGCACTTTGGGAGGTTCTGGAACCTCTTGATCATGCAGAGACAGACCCAGTGCCAGTCTAGCTCTCTCCATCTTGATCCCCAACAATATAAGAAAGCAGCATGGTGATACAAGTCCCCAAACCATACACCAAGTCTGCCCCCAGGGGCCACACCTACAGTGTGGACCACAACCCCCAAGCCATACACCAAGTCTGCCCCCAGGGGCTGCACCTATGGTGTGGACCACAGTCCGCAAACTATCGGTGAAAATAGAATCATCCTCCTGAGGGGCAGCACTCATTTGCTCCCCATGTACCCTTGCAGAGGGTAGCACCTTCTCTCCTGGACAGAACAAACTGCTCTCAGTTCTCTGTTAGCAAATGATTTTAGACACTTAATATTTTAGATTGTAGGAATAGCATTTAATAAGTAGAAACGTGCCTCTCATGGTGGAAACATGACCAAGACCACCAAAGTTTTCCATTTAAACCCAGCACACTGGTATTGCTTATATTTGCCTTTTAACTCCCACTGCAGAGAAGAAATGCATCTAAACATCTCTGGATTGGAGATGGCTTTGACTGGGGCAGGGGGGGAATTGATTTTGTTTTGTGTTGTCTGTTTTTTAAGACTCAAAGCAGTGATAGAGGTTTAAAATGAAACAAAACAAAAGGAAAAAGGACTAGCACCGACTTAAATGTCATGTACAGGCCAGAAAACAATTTGTATTCAAAATGAATTTTCTAGAAATATATTTTTCCCTTTTGATTTTACAGACATGTGTGGTTCTTCAAAACTTTCACACTATTTTTAGATCTTACTGAAAGTTGAGATAAGCAAAGATTTTTAGCAGGCAGGGTGTTTCCTTCTCAGACCAACCCGGGTTAACAATGACAATAACAGTAAAGTCAACAGACAAGGGTGTAGACCAAGAAAACTCATGCTTTCAGAGTGAGTGGGAGGGGTGAGCTCAACATTAAAAGGAAAATTAACAATGCACATAGTCCCCCATTAACGTCAAATTTCATTAGCCATTCAAAACAACTGAAAGACTTTAAGTTTCCCAAATAAATTTGTTCTGTGTCTTTAGTATTGATGTTTTATAAGTAATGGTTCTACATTTTCCGATTACTATTTTGAAAACTAATGCAAGCCATGGGGTCTTTTGTTTTTGTTTTTGTTTTTATGTTCATGACTATGTATGTTCACCATGTGCATGCCTGGTGACCACAGAAATCGGAAGAGAACATCAAATCTCCCATAAGGAGAGTTACAGATGATTGTGAGCCACCATGTGGGTGCTGGGAACTTAATCCAGGTCCTCTGCAAAAGCAGCCCCTAAGCCATCTCTCCAGCTCCCATAAGCCCCCATGAAAATTAAGCAAGTCCCCAAAAGTGTTTGGAGACACGATATAAAGTATGCTCTGCTCAACTCCCCACTGTGCTGGAACGTCGGATACTTACCACAGATACTATTGACTTGGGTGCTATTGTGATTGATGCCACAGAAATGTAAAGACAGACAATAAAAGGAATGGAAAACAAATGGTTTGTACTAACAAGAAAAAATATGTTTTAGAATGAAATGGACAAAGGGAAGGAGGGAAGAAGCAGGGAGAGGAGTTTGAGATCACATGTTGGAGTAAATATTAGGCATAGGTTGTTCTCCCTAAATATCTAACTCTGCCCAGTAAAGAGGCAGGGCCATGTTTTTAGTGAGTAGTGTGTTTAGTGTGTTTGTTACTCAACAGGACTAGAAAAACCGTCCTCCAAGCACTTGGAAGTGACTGTAAGTAAGAGGAGAAAAGAGACGCACAGCATATGCCTGGGTTATGAAATACCAACTTCCTTAGGGGTGTTTGGTATTTCAGTCATGAGATTGACCCCAATTTTCCATTTAATACACCAATGAATAAAAGTATCTTTTTTCTGCAAATTGCAATGCTTTCAGAAAATACAAGATTAAAAGGAAGTATAAAGATACAAAAAATTAGGCACACAACCTTAATGCTTTTTTTAATAAATATGTAAGACAAAAGCAAGTGATTATGATAACTAGATAAATTAAGACAAAGGCAGGTGATTCATGCTAACTAGATGAATTAAGCACTTAGCACTACTCAAGCAGTATTTGTTTCAGAAAAATGTATTTGTTTCAGACAGAATTTCTTTATTTCTGAAATGTAGGTAGAAACTTCTAAAACACACTAATAGCTTAACCCTCATGAGGGGGTTTTCCCTTTTAATTTAGTGTATATGCACACAGAACATGCCAAGCACATGGATTGAACCCTGGACCTTTGCATGCTGAGTATGTGTTCTACCACGGATCTGGGCATCCAGCTCCCTAACTCACAATTCTTAATGCAGAAGCTGGCCCACCGGTGTCTTCACACAAACCCAGTGGCGTTTGCTGGGCACCTACTACATATGAGGAATGTCCCTTTCATATATGTCAGTCAGCATTAGCCTTTAATCCTGCAGCTAAAAAAAAACCCGAGGCTCTGAGAAGAAGGGTATAGTAATAGTGTATTACCCTGCCCAGTAACAGTTTCCCTCAGCTGGCACATTATTCCTGGGACAGTCACAGAAAAGAAATTGCACTAGCTAAGAACATTAACAGAGGCGGGGTGATGGTTTCAACAAAAATCACATGTGACAGGCAGCCGCCGCACACCTCCATTCCACCTGGCTTATGTGGGGACTCCCTTCGCTTTGTCCTGTTACCCCTTCATCCTCAATCCGCTCTCCTCTGAGACTAATAGTTCCGCCAACTCAGGGCCATCAATCTTTCCCAACCACCATTAAGCTACATGGAAAATGGAAGTGGAAGAAAGGCACAATCATGATTTGAGTCATTTCCATCCATTCTCACAGGCTTAGAGAGCTCATTTAAAGGCCCCTTATTTTCTCCTGTTATCTAATAAGGAATATAGACTTATTACGGGCATCATATTTCCTTTTTCATATAATTTTACAAAACAGGCATAGAACACAACTGCCTAGATTGTTGAAAAAATTCTATTAGTAAACTTTTTGTAAACTCGCCTCCTAAATCAACAAATGTTCTATTTCTTTCAGACATGGAAGCAATGCATGGTTTTTATACATACTACTGATTATAAGCTAATATAAAACTTTAGAAACATAACAGCGTTTAGTGCGTGAAAGAGACCTGACTTGATGTGGAAAAGCCTGGAGTGGAATGACACATACATCCACTGAGAGAAGCATGGCTAAGATGCTAAATGAGGGGAAAATGAGACTCGTCCAGAAACACAAAGGCCTGAGCAAACAGCACTACTGATGGAGGTAGTTTATTTTGAGACTCTGATTTCTCTTTTAAAAGCACCATTTTATACCCTTGTTTTACTCGCCCTTGCTAAAAACATAGCAACACAGAACAATGGAACAAGGCTCCTTAGAGTTCATGCCAGGTCGAGTGCATATTAAACCTTAGTTCTGATCTGCCAAATCATTATTGTCTTACATTGATTTTTCTTGCATTGTGATCTTAACAGTTTTGCAGTTTAATAGAATGTGTATATTTGTGGGCCATTTAAAGACACATTAGGACTATTTGTTCCACTTACAGAATACTTCAGAATAAACAAAAAAAATGTGTAAAGGCCTGTTGTTGGAAATAATTTGACTTTACTGTTACATAAATATATGATGGTTCTAAATGCTATTTTAAAATTTTAATTTTGTAATAAACTCTTTATATTTAGACCAACTGTCACTCATTAAGAAACATGAGAAGAAATTTTAATGAATTAAATCCCCAACAACTGTCATGATGTTGGAGAAAGCTGTCTCTGATCTTGGTTGGGGGAGGACTGTATAAAAGGAATGACGAAGAAAGTCAGTGTGTGTGACTAAGATAAACTAGGCTTTGAAAGTGCTAAGAGACTTGCAGAGAAGGGATCATAGCAAACAAAATCACAGGACAAAGGGATGGGAACTTGTGACCTACTGGAGAACTTACTATTCAAATGGAATCTGCGAGGTTGAAGGTGTGTATCGTTAAACCTGACATCCTGAGTTTGGTCTCTGGGACCCACATGACGGAAGAAGGAAAGTTGTCCTTTGACCTCCACATACATGTGTATTTTGGCACACATGTGGGCATGCAAATGTACACTCACTATATAATAAATAAATGTTAATTTAAATAATTTTTTAAATTATTTAAATGTTTATTAAAATAGAGCCTACTGCCTTATGAGGCTCGGATGTGTTATGAGTATCCTCCAAAGTCCACGAATAAAGGCTTGGTATACTGGGGGCAACATTGAAAGGTGCTGTGGACCTTTTACAGTGACTGTGATGGAAGGTGTCAGGGACATGAGGCAGTCAAGCAGACAGACAGACCCCCCCCAAGGAGGCTGTAGGACTCTTCACATCTCCACCCCATTTTCTTCCATCAGACTGTGCTCTTCTCACCAGGGTGCGGAACCCACATGCTTGAATTTGAACCTCAAGAACCAAAACAAACCTCCCTTTGCTTCATAAGTAGCCTGTGTATTTCATTATAGTGGTGAGAAGCTGATTGACACGGAAAGCAATAAATACAGCCTCCCTAGAGCAAATGATCTAGAAGCTAAAAAGACTATTTTGAGTAGCTCTGAAATTCTCTACTAAGCAGGCAGCAGGACTAGATGAGCTCTATGAGTCTGTTTTATGTGGGTCTAGTCAAACACACTAAACACTTTTACCAAGTCAAGGAAGTGTAAGTCAATAGACTCGTCGATGAGAGGCATGTGTATGTTGAGACCGAGCATCCTTATTATTCATGACAGCATCAGTTTGATTTCTTCTTTGACATATACCCTAGTTCTTCTGGTTTGACTGTGGGTGATGCAACACCTGCTCTCTTTAGTGTTTGGCATCACAAATATTCCTGGAGACAAGTCTTTCTGCTGAGACAGCTGAAAAAGAAGCTTGAGACTCCTAAATTCCACCATAAAGGAAGTTGTGTCCCTCCCTGTGTTAATCCAAAATGAACTAAGAGATGGAGAAGGGCTGACACACAGTGATCACCCCGTATCTACCTGCAATTGGTCTGTCAGCTATGGGAGCCAGAACAAGTCTTTTGTGCTTTAGCAAGTTTGTGTAGATTTGAAACCAAGCAAGCCTAGACGAATGTCAAAGGAGGAAGGCTGGATATTCATCTAACTCATTCGAAGTTTCAATATACAAACCTTGAAAGGGTTGGAGTACCACTGGGGAACTTTGACATTTTCTCATCACTTTACCCTCATTGTGGCCTGGATTATGCTGGGTACATTTTTCTCCTCCTTTTCAGCCTTAGGTGCCTCCTGAGTCTCCAAAAAGGACTCCCTTCATTTTCCTCCCTCTTCTAAGATTAAATAAGCACTTTTCAATGATCCTCAGCAATCCAGATGGTGAAAAGATGCCCGTACTTCTTCCTGGCATGGTACCCACAGAATCTTGTCACATAAGCTGTAGTCAGTAGATTGACTGGAAACTTCCTCCAAGTGGGCAAAAACCAGAATTCCAGAAACTGTCCAGTGGTCCAGGTTAGGAGTTATAGACCCTCTGTCCAGGGCTCATCTCAAAGTGCTTGAGGGCTGTTATCCTGCATACCCTGAGTCACATTCTGACACATGTAAGCATTCTGTGTTTCTGGGTATTTTTAAATCTTTAATTAGATTTTCCTACAAAACTTTAAAATATTGGTCTTTTTTTAAGTTTTAACACAACCTGCATACACCATGGTTACAGAAATCACATTGGTAATAATCCATGCTTTCTCATGTTCTCTAGGACAGAAGACATGGGAGATAAATGCAGACTAACATTCATATCTGGGTCACTGTCTAATTTCATCTAATTATATTAATCACAGCATCCTCTTTTATAAAAGATTAAAATCAGTTTCCCAAGGGAATAAATCTCCTGCCAATTGCCCCTGATAGCGAGAGCCATGTGTAAACAGCCCCTGCCATGCACTCACAGCAGCTTAGGGGCAGCCCTGCTGGAGCCAAGCACAGCCACTCACAACAGAAAGGAAGCAACTGGTTTGCTGCCCGCGGTGCCACCTCCACACAAAGCCTCACACTTTGGGACAGGAAGAGAAGAATAATGCTATATCCACTGGTAGCTGCAGGGGTAGTTTTCAGGAGGCAAAATGGCATTACTGGAGTTGGAATTTGGCCAGGACACTGGGGCTAAATACTGGGACTCTTAGGAAAAGTGCCCTGCAATTGTTAATGCCCTCGAGTCATCGGGACCTCAGTTTTGTGTCTTCTATGAAAAGCAAAGCTGATTAGATCACTGAAGTCAATCTCGCGGTAGGCTTCTCTAGCCTCTGATTATCCAGCTATGCTCTAATCACCACCAGATCGCCCTGGTTAAAATTAATGACAGATTAATGTGCTCGCCAAGATATCAAAGCACCAAAATATATACCTCAATAATATAGCACATATATTTTTTTTCATTTGTTCCCCAGGGGATTAATTTAGAGCCACAGCAATTCCTACTTGGACTGAATCACGCTGTTTTAAAGAGTACATAATATACCAATTATCCTATTGCCCTTATCTTTATGAGTCTCCAAAGGGTGGAGAACCTAAGTGGGGTGATTATTACATTTAATGCCACATCTCTGAAACCACAGTCCTGTTTCAACAGACCATCTTTTAAAAAAGAAAACGAATTGCCCTGAACATTAAATCTTCTGTGTAATTTACTAAAAGAGTTACCCATAACAAGACTTCCAACACAATTATGCATCTCCTTTGCCTTACAGAAATCTGGCCCTATTTAGAATTCTTAAGGGAATGAGGAAATGCAGTCTTTATTGAGGCAGTAACAAAAATCATAAAAATTAGTATAGCCATTATAGAACGCAGTATGGAGGCTCATCACAGAATTAAAAATGAAACATTTTAAACTGCCATACAAGTCTATGAAAGAAAACACTTCTCATATAGTACACATGAACTATATTCTTTAAACATGGAATTGGGGATGGATAGATGATGATGACAGATAGATAGATAGATAGATAGATAGATAGATAGATAGATAGATAG
>LOJH01001189.1:3592-15770 GCA_001685095.1 Ellobius talpinus
CAGGCATACATGCAGACAGAACACTGTAAACTAACTAACTAAATAAATCTCTTTTTTTAAAAAAAGAAAGAAAGATAAAAAGAAAAGAATAGGTGGCCAGAACCAAATGCAAGCATATGGATAGGGTCTTAAAACTGGGCCAGGTAAGGCTCACACTCCAGTGAGTTCAAGGACCAGCACAGGGTAGAACAGAGGAAGATCTGAAACCAGTTGGAGTTTTTAAAGCTGCTCTGCTCTGCTGGGTGTATAGCTCTAAGCGGGAGAGAATCATCAAACAGGGAAGCCCTTGGTTCCATCCCCACTACCAAAGAGCAATGATTCTCTAAGTAAAGAAAAGTAGACTGGGCTGGGATGAGACCCTGAGGCCACTGGGGGTGATGCAGTATTTTGGGCGAGGGACTAGAGAAGGGTGTGAGTCAGGTGGGAGCTCTAGGGTTTTATCTGAGCCACTAGAAGGATACCGCTGGCCCCGGCTAAGGAAGGAGGCTCACCAAGACCCCTGCAAGAGGAAGAGACTTGGGAATCTGATGAGACTCGGGCAGGTATTGACCAGGTCGTGGTCAGAGCTAGAGTCAGTGGAGTCCTTGGCATCGAAGTGTCCAGGAAGCTGTGGGCCAATGAGGTCACAGAAGACCCAAGGTGGATAGGACCTGAGAGGATAAGGGTGAGGTAGGAGAATTGACAGACTGGTTAGGTGGGAACACCCTTGGAATGGTCTTTCAGTATGCTGAAGAAGGCATCCCAGGATATGGGGGTGGGGCGGGGGGAGAGAGTGTAGGCAGAGACCACTTGTTTGTTTCCCAGCTACCCAGACCTGAAATAATCACACAGAAACCATACTTATTGTTTGGCCACTAGCTTAAGCGTATTTCTAGCTAACTTTTATATCTTAAATTAACTCATTTCCAGTATTTTATATTTTACCACGAGAGTCATGGTTTACCTTTGCGGCAGCTACATGGTTTCTCCCTTGACTCCGTCTACTCTCTCTATATAAATCTTTTCCAGCCTAGCTATATTCTGTTACGCCATTGGCCAAAAGCAGTTACTTTATTAACCAATGACAATAAACATATCCACAGCCTACATCACCTCCCACATCAGGGGAGGTGCCCTGTATTCAACAGTGGGGTTGAGCACCGTGGGACACTCTGGCTACGCAATTGATTAGGGCTTTGGTAAGAAATTAGTGAGCATTTCAAAATGGCCACAGCTCAGCATCAGGCTTGACTAAGGGCCCTTATAGCCGCCTATGTGTATGCCCGTGAAGCCGGCCTCCTTCTGGAGACTGTAGGAACGGTGCTTGGGTTGCGATGGGCAAAGAAAGAGGCCTAACAAGTTGTCCTGTGATGTGCCCGCTGCCCTCCCTCTGCTCCTTTCTTCCTTCCCCTGAGTGGGGAATCGGCTATGTGGGGTCAGTCAGGACTAGCCTGTGATCTTGCCTTTGATCTCCTGGATCCCAGAGCCACTCATTAAAACTTGCTCCCTGTCCGTTATCATTTCTTCCCCCCTCTGTCTTTGTCCCTAGTGGCCAGTAGCCACTCAAGATGGCAGGTAGCAGGAGGTACATCTTAAAGCCCACCCACAGTCAGACATGGGGCAGGTGTGGCTGGCAGCTTCATACAGTGGCTGCCGTGAGTTTTTTTTTCTTTCTCTCTCCACAGAAGCCTGCTACATCACAGAGTTTTGAGTTATTCACTTCTAAATTAAGGTATACATCTCTTTTAGCGATGTCCCTGGAGAACCCATCAAGAAGTGCTAGGAAGCTAGACTGTCAAAAGCCACAGTGCGGGGAGGGGCCTTCCGGTGTCAACCCCAACGTTCCTTCTAGCAGAATCCAGCTAGAGGTACACCCTGTCCCCAGGGCTCTCATGGCCATGGCCATGCTGGGGTGGGCTGTGGTCAAAGCAGGCCTTTTGAGAGAGACCCCTGCTCCTAGGATGGAGAACAGCCAGGACAGGATTCCTGGATGGGCCTGGCCTGAATCCTGATCCCTCAGAGAGGGTGTCCCTGTGAGCCCCAGGTGCCATGGTCCTTTGCTGAGTTGGGTCGGAGGGATGTGGACTGATGTTCATATTTCCCTAGAGCCCAGACACAGATGTCCCCAAGGAGGACTTACCAAATGTGCCCTGTGTTTCACAGCCAGCTGCCTCCCAGGGGCCAGGCGATGTTTGTTGTCCCTCACAGTCAGTGCTGTGGTAGAGGGACCTGTTTCTACCTCAGTTTTAGTTGAGGAGACCTGAGACCTGATGGGTGTGGTGGTGTGGGGGTCTTCAGTGCCTCAGTAGACCCTGAAAGCCACTGCCCTTGACAAACCAGGCTCAGGAAGGGCATGAATGAACCTGGGGGTCTCAGCAGCCTGGGGATAGCTCAGCTTCCTCCTCTGTAGACTGGCTTTATCCCCCAGTAGGCCACAGGAAGCATGCTGGAGGCTACCTGGCTGGGTCCCTGGGCCTGGAGCCAGGGGTGGACCTGCTGCTAGCTCTCAGGCTCTGGCCTGTGCTCCAGCCAGAGCAGTGGGTTGCAGCAAGCCTGGGCATTTCCCATCTGGCCCTTTCATTCTGGCTCCACATCTGGTGATGGGGTGTGCAGCTCCGGGAGCTTATTTCCTCAGCCCTTTTACCCCTTTGGGCCACATTTTCCTTTTCTCTAAAGGGATGAGAGGAGTAAGCAGACTCTGAGGTTCCTTGTAGGCTAACTGTAGAGAGCTGAGGGTCCGCTGCCAGGTTGGGCACTCAGCGTGGGAGCTGGCCTCACCCACCGTGTTTCCGCTTTCTCAGATCCTGCCTAAAGTGGATTGCCCTCCTCTAACTGCAGGGTTGCTTGATTCCTGGCATTGGCATTGCAGGCCAGGTTTCTCCACAGGGCAGAATGGGCCTTGCAGTTGCTGTGGCTTACACACAGGGTCATACACTGAGAGAATTTTCACATCTCTGACCCCATGCTTGCTTGAGTCTGGCTGGGACCTCACTATAACCTTATTCACAGCCCAGGCGTGCGTCTGTGCCCCTCCCACTCCCCCCCCCGCCAGTCACCACAGTCTGACCTATTTATTTCCTTTATTTGCTGTTTATTGTTTCCTGAGTCTGAATGAAAGAGGTGTGAGACTTGGACATTTTTGGCATCCGCCTATGAGAAGAATAATTCCCAGGAAATCTGTTCTTGGGGAACGACCCCCAGTAAGTGGTTGTATCTCAGTCCATCCCTTTGAATCCCTTTCTTGCAGAGGGTTGGCATGTGCTAACTGGTGTGAAGAATGGTATCCCTGGCTTAGCCCTTTGCTCCAAAGAGAGATGAACACCTATCACAAACCACCAGCTGGGCCCCGTCAGACCTGGCTGTGGTTCACGTGCCAGACAGACACTGGTCATTTGCCGGGCTGCTAATGCTGGGTCAGACACCTCAGACTGACACCTGGCCCCTTGGTGATGTGGTGTGCCTCAGTGGAACCTTGATTAAATGAGGAAGTGGAATTTACACAGAAGTGACACACGGAGAGGTGAACCGTGGGAAACTGCCCTGGGGGACCAAACAAGATCCCGATGGAAGGAGAGCGACACAGTCAGTGGCTAAGTGGTCCCAGATCTGAAAACAGCCTATCAGGTCAGGTCAGCAGGGCTGCTCGCAAGAGTGTCCTGAGACACTCTTGTCCTCCCCCCCTTACACCCCCCTTTATTATTTTATTTGCTCACTGTTTTGTTTAATTTTTGCAGTACTTGGGGTACTTGCACACACCAGGCAAACCCTCTACAGCTGAGCTACCTTACCAGCCCCCCCTCCCCTCGTTTTTAAATCAGAGATGCTGGGCTGAGTGGAGGGTACAGAAAGTTTTCATTTCTTATTCCAGATTCAGCATGGCTGCCTAAAGCACGCTGTGGTGAAGAGGACTCTAAGGCCATGTCATAGTTCAGAGGGAAACAGTCATGGTTGGCTAGTGATAATCCTTAAGTTCACCGGGCAGGGTGGAAATGTGCCTGCCAGCAGCTAGCCAGTCCGCTATTACAGTCTGCCTGTTGCCCGGCAGCTTTGACTCATCCCCATATCTCCTTACTTGGGGATGTGGCCCTGACTCCTTCCCCCATGTGTGTGTGCATGCATGAGCACACATGAACACACACACGCACACATGCGCGCGCACACACACACACACAAAGGGAGGGACTCCTCACTCTCAACATTCCTGTCATTGGCATCTGGAGTCTCAGAAGCAGCTGGGCAACTGTCGTTGACTGTCCCTTCTATCCGCTGATGTCTTGCCTCCCTCTCTGCCCCATAGAAGCCTCACTGTGTGGACCATGCGAATGAATGAATGAGCTAGTGAATCAGAGAGGCCACTTAGCAAGGCCAAGCTCCTCTTGGGCATAAATCTCATTCCTGTGTGGAACCCTAAGAAGCCCACCTGTTTGAGTGGATCGGGTTATCGTGGGAAGAGAGCACTAAACTACGGGTTTCCGCAGGAGGTATTGCAGGAGTAGGGATAACGTGGGAGAAGGAGGCAGAGTGACCAGAGCATGACAAGGTGTATGAGCCCTAGACTCTGAGAGACTCAGTGTCCCGACCTGACCCATGGAGTGGTCCACCAGGGTCAAAGTGGGAAACCCCCCCAGCTGCTGGGGGAGCCCCTGAAGGTTCTCCTAGATGAGGGTTGGCAAGATAGACAACACAGCTGGGGAGCCCCTGAAGGTTCTCCTAGATGAGGGTTGGCAAGATAGACAACAACCTTTTAACAACCTGGCTTTAGCAGGTCCTAGACCTCCATGAGAAACAGCTTGACCTGAAGTGGTAGTGTATGCCCTTCTGCCCTGTATCCATGCTGCGGTTGGGTAGGCAGAGCCAGGTGAAAGGGGGCCTCTGGGACAGGTTAACAGTAGTCTGTATGTGAGGGTGGGGGATTGTGCTGACAGATGACCTGTATGTGAGGGTGGGGGATTATGCTAACGGATGACCTGGCCCTATGCCTTCTCCCCGAGCTCCACTCTTCATGGCGTGTCCTCATGGGTCTTAGTTGTCCCGGTTGTGCGCATGCTCAGACCTGTTCACCTGCCCCCCTTGCCCTGTGGACGTGCGTCCAGGAGCCTCACGTCCATCCCTGCCAATGAGTGTAGGTGCAGATGGTCTGTCCCTCAGCCAGACATTTGCTGCAGCAGTGTTGCCCCCTCACCCACTCTGTTACCTCTGATATGCATTGCAAACATATTTCTTGATAAATGCTGGGAAGAAAAATAATTAGAGTGTTGCCTTTATTATCCAATTTCTGATTAATCAAACTCTCTTTGTCCTTGGCCAAAGTCTATTCATTTCCCTTAAACACTGGGCTGGTGCCAGGCATCGATTTCCTCTGCGATAACAACACACACACACACACACACACACACACACACACACACACACAGCCAGCCTGTCCTGCCCTGTGGCTGGGGCTGCACAGAGGCATTGATGGAGCCACTCCTGTTCCCCCGATTCCACCTGCCTTTTCCAGGAAGCCTCCCAATTATATACCAGCACCCTCCTTCCTGACCCAGCTCTTGGGGTTCCTTGGATCACCTCCCCCACACACACACATACATCCTTGGTATCAGGTTATAGGTACGTTCTAGGTCAGGATGCATTACAGCCCCTGGCCCTTAGCTTCTAGGGCTTAGAGATGTCTCTGGCACAGGAAGAAGGTCAGTGCTAAAGATGGGAGAACAGACCTATTGCAGGGGTGGGGGGACTTCAGAGCAGCTTGAAGTGTATATAGGGAAGACAGCAACAGAAACCCAGCCCCCCAAAATATACAGGATAAAGGATGTCCCAGACTATAAACCTGGTCACTCCTCAGCAGGGCAGCATTGCCATCCAGGGGAAGGGGTATTCAGATGTCCCTTCTCCCATCCCTAGCTCAGTCATTTCGTGCTGGTTACGTCATTGATCATGATTCAGAAAGGGGTTAGCACCCATTATACGCGATCTATGCAGTGACATGTCATGGAAAGAAACAGTACTGTGAGGTTAGACTTGGATATTTGGGTCAGGGTGATTGGTTTTGCTTGTAAGGAAGAGACATCTAAACCATTGGATAGAAGATGTCTCTGAACAAAATTCCACAGGCTTCAACAGAGAAGAGATGGAGGGCACAGTTGTCCTCAGTTGAGAGGGATCCCTTTGTGCTAGAGATCACTGGGGAGATGAGCAAAGGAGGGAGTGGGGGCGGGAGGCAGGTGAAGAATGTGCCACAGCAGAGCCCCTGGGCCCTGGCAAGACAGCAACCCCAGCTCTGAACTAGAATGGCAAGAAACAGAAGGATGGCTTTAAGAAGCACAGCAGGGAGACACCAGTTGCCTTATGTCCAATAAGAAGCCCTTAGCTGCTGGTGGAGCACCAAGGACATAGGTGACAGCAAGGGCCCCTGTGAGGTCATTGCTGCTGTCCAGGTGACAGACTAAGCAGATTAAGCTCAATGACCAGGTTATAGATAGAAGGATAACAGAGGGGCCCAGTCCTGGCCTGAGGTGCCCCGTTAGAAAGGCAGTAACCGGAAATTCCACTGAGCAAAGTGTGCATGCTCCCAGGAGCACTTGGTCATGTGGCCACACTGTCACCTGCTGGTGTGCTACACTTGTGGGCTTCTGCAGCAGGGCCCTGGAGCCCTCTTCTTTGGAAATACTTGTGGTGATCTACCTCTTCCTCAGAGTGGACAGTGGTGGAGCTCTTCCCCCTCCTAAGCTCCCCATGGGGTCAGGCCAGTGTTCTTCCATGGCTGGAACTTCATAGTACTTAATTTCGTCCCCAGTGCTGTCCTGAACCCCACCCCCCACTCCCTGCCAGTTCCTCCTGGGTGTTCTTCTTCCGCTCATCATAGTATAAGAACACTCCACTCAGCCTCTTTTTTGTTTTAGTTTGGTTCTGTTTCTTTGAGACAGGGTTTTTCTACGAAGCCCTGGCTGTCCTGGAACTGGCTATGTAGACCAGACTGGCTTCAAATTCAGAGAGCCATCTGCCTCTGACTTCCGGTGCGGGGATTGTGTACTACTATGCCAAGCTAGCCTCTGCCTCTTAAGGACCTCACCAAGATTGTTCATCAAGGTTTAGGAGTAACTGCAGGTACGGACACTCACAGGAGTGACCTATTGTTGGCGAAGGCCCCAGGCAGCTACCTAGCCACAGGTGGATCTCAGCACTGGCAAAATGCACTTTCCTGGGCCCTTCTCAGCCCTGAGGAGGATCCCAGCATCACGCTGGCTATGTGAACTGAGTCTAAACCCAAGAGTAAGTTTAGATGGGTCCAGAAGAGGGCTGTGGGGCAGAACGAGGAAGAAAGGGGAAGCAGGTAGATAGATGGGAGGAGCACCTTGTGTTCCAAAGAGCAAAGAGAAGAAAAGGGCTTCGGGAAGCAGGGTTAGATTATGGATGTCTCATACAAGGGCAGGAATTTGCTGAGGTCCAGTATAGTGACATAAAGGTTATCTCCCCAACCCAAGGTCCCAATTAAACAAACAGTTAACCTTCCCCAGGCCACAGATCCCCCAGGCAGCACACTGTTTAATGTGGCTCTCACTAAAGACCCTACCTCTTGGCTGTTTTTTCTCCCCCCTTCTCCTGCATAGGTCAAATTCTTCATTTTTACCTTTTAAGTTCTGGCCAAATTTCTTTCTGAGTCAGTGCTCCCAGTGAAGCTGTCCCCCCTTGTCTGGTCATCCTTGGTGGCTGCGTGCCAGAAGATTGGGCATGTGGCTGGCCAGAGTCACGGAGATACAGGAAAGGGCCTCTCTAGTGATCTCACCATCCTTTAGTAGGACACTAATAGGCCACTGTGACCTGCCTAGCTGTAGCAGAGCCTTTGGTTGGGTAAGGGGCTGTCTGGGGGACGGGGTCACTATATACACACTCCTGTACGTCCTAATATCTACTTGGACTCTAGCATAGAGAGAGAGAGAGAGAGAGAGAGAGAGAGAGAGCGAGCGAGAGCGAGCACTTGGAGGTGGCAAAGAAGGAGGACCTGCTGCCAGTTTGCAAGTCAGGAAGCTTGTAGGGGCAACATGAAAAAGCTAATCCAGTGGCCAGGGCCCTCGTGACTTTGTTTGCAAAAATACCACAAACAGAGTCATGTTTTCCTAAGCCAAATCAGGAAACCCTGCATTTTCTATCAATTTTCAGACAGTTGCAGGGTTTGTGATAAATAAAATGCAAAATCATTTGCAAGCCTTATTGAAACTGGTGAGCGGAGGACGGGAGTTCTCCGTTCTCCCTGTAAAATGTGCCTTTCCAGGACGGCGGGTAGTCCTCCAGCACCCCAGAGCACTTGTCTTCCCACCCTGTGCATCAGCTGTGTTTGTCCCAAGCGTGTTTATGTCAGTTGTCCTTATTATAATTACATCCTTGAATATTACATAAACGAATAGAAGATGACTGTCAAGGGGGCTTCTGTAGAGATCACAGAGGCTGATTTGTGAGTCCTCAAGAGCTGGGCCTAGTTTGGTTTAATGTGGGTAAGACAATTTAAGTCTGGGCACAGGGAATAATAACAGCCCGGAGTTTGAAGAGCATCTCCTTTCTCGCCACGCTGGTTTTGGAGAAAGTGCGCTGGGTGTCGTACAAAATGTGCTGCTGTAGTTAAGCAAGGACACCACGGGCCACTCCAGAATGTGAGCCGGAGCTTGAGGGAAGATCCCAGCCTCACTGCACCGTAGCGCGGGAATGTACTCCCATCTGTATTAAGTGATAAGGAAGCATTTAAAGTACTTAGCTTTTGTTCCTCAGTGTTCTCTATAAACTTCTTCTCATTAAAGCGGCAAGCCAACAGCCCCATCTTTGATACCAGTGTTTGGTGATTAATGGGTATCAGAAATGCATCTTAATAATTGATTACATTTAAAGTTGGTCTCCTCGGTTGCGGGTGGGGGATGTTTTGTTTGTTTGTTTGCATGGGGGATGTTGTCTTTCTACTTGAGAAGATGTAAACTGATGTACAACAAACATAAAGTCACAAGGGACAGACCAAGTGTGGGAGGGGACTGCTCAGTAATGAGTGACAGCTCCCGGGGAAGGCCAACCTGAAAGCCCCTTTTTCTAAGGACTCTTAGAAGTTGCCAGACTCGGTAGAGGGAAGAGTCTAGGGGCAACCTGAAGGGAAGAGATGCTCCTGGCATGGAAAGTGGGACAGAGGTTCAGGAACCGGTAAGAGACGTAGTTAGAGAGGGACCAGGAGGAGAGGGCACGGGCAGGGGCGACAAGGACGGAAAACAGTGTCCTCGGCCAGAATGCTGGGGAGAGAATGGAATACGGAGGTGGGGCGGAGAACACAGGGAACACAGGGCTAGGGCTGGGGGGGGCTAGAAAGAGAATATAAATGAGGACCAGGACAGGGACCAGGAGGGAAAGACACCAGTTGAGGGCTAGAGAATCGAGAAGAAAATATGGCCTAAGAGCCTAGGAACCCGGGAGGAGAGGGCACAGGATGAGCACGTGCCTGGTACGGAATATGTAGCAAGCGATTATCTCAGGCAGGGAGGGCTCGGCAGTGGGAGAAGCCTGGGGACTCCTGCCCATGTGGATGAGGAAACTAGAAACTTCTAAGTCTGGAATCTTTGTTGGATGGGCCTCCTGTTCAGGAAGGATGGGTGGGATATCCATCTAAGGGAGATGTATGGAAAGTAGGAGCCAGAAGGTCAGGGAAGCAGATAGAGGGTCCCTGGAATCTCAGCAGAACCAGGGCCAGCGGAGACCTCAGAGACCGAGATCCATATGGGCTGTTGGTGTGCGACCCCTCCATCACAGGCTCCTAAGCAAGGTCATGATAGGTGATGTACTCCAAAGGGGACGCTGGGAAGCTCCGAGCTCTGCGCAAACATCTTTCAGCATTGGACCATCTATCCATCCATCCATCTGTTCTGCAAATCTTTTCACAGAGCACCTGCTCTGAAGGAAGTAGAGCTGGCAGTTGCGGGGTGAGGGTAGAGCAGAAGCCCTGATAGGCCCACAGTGGGGATCTCAGGGAAGACCACACTCACAGTGTGGTCAGGAAGGGTACCCTGGGGGGACCCAGGAGCCCTGAGGCCAGGGAGGGGCCAGTCTGCCCTTTCTTCCTGGGGCAAAATCCAGTACCACCATGGAGCCGGCCTCACACTGTGCTTTCAAAAGTGGTCGGGAAAATGTCACATGTGATAGGCACTGTGGTCCTAAGGCTGTGAAATAGAACCTGAACCCAGAAAGCAGAAGCTAGGGGTTTGGTAGGGTTAACAGGAAGGAGAGGTGGTTGAGCTCTCTTCCCACTAGAATTCCTTGGTGGAATTGCCTACCCTGTCTTTGTCCAGTGTCACTGGCGTTGAGACAAGCAGAGGTTTTTATCTCTTTTGGGAAGATGTGGCTTTTGATCCCAAAATATATGTTGTATCAAAAGCCTAAATGAACTTATCAGACCTTCCCTGCAGCCACCCTGGCTGAGGGAAGAGGCATAGAGGAAGCCAGAACAGGGTTTGCATGTACACGGCTGTCTCCCACATCCTCACTGGCACCGCTCGGCGGTGGCCTCGAGGGCTGCCCTTAATTCTAAGGCTCAGGGAGACCTGAACAGCCACTGCTCAGAAATGTGTTCCCCGTTATCCAGATGAGTGTGAAAACCTGTGCCCCATCATCCAGACTATTGTGGAAACGTGTGCCCCATCATCCGTACGAGTGTGAAAACATGTGCTCTTGTCATCCAGACAAGTGTGGAAACGTGTGCCCCTGTCATCAGGACGAGTGTGGAAACGTGTGCCCCTGTCATCAGGATGAGTATGGAAACGTGTGCCCCTGTCATCAGGACGAGTGTGGAAACGTGTGTCCCTGTCATCAGGACGAGTGTGGAAACGTGTGCCCGTCATCAGGATGAGTGTGGAAACGTGTGCCCCTGTCATCAGGACGAGTGTGGAAACGTGTACACCTGTCATCAGGACGAGTGTGGAAACGTGTGCCCCGTCATCCAGATGAGTGTGGGTTTAGCTGACTCACTCCCCAGCACACACACTGACTGTGCTCAGCCTTGCCAAGATGTCCACTTGGCATCTTATGCTGTAACATGGAGGGCTGTAATACGGAAGTGCCTCTTCCAAACCCAGGGAAACAGCTGCTCTGGGAGCCTGGTGGCAGCTGTGGTGTCCCACATGGCAGCTGCTCCTGCACGACCCTGCCCAAGAATACTCCCCCATCCAGCACAGTGTCCTAGCCCTGATGTTAGCCTCCAGAGGACCACCCCAGACTTTAATCTCCAGGTTGCCGATGGCCCCCTCTTGCTGTGAGGTCAGTCATTCTTCACCAGTGCCGTCCTCCACCCGCCACCATGTCCCTGCCACCGCAGCGCTGGTCTGTGTCAGGAACTGTCTGGTTATCTTCCAGCCATAGCATGAGCTCCTTGGTACACAGACTCAGCTTGTCCTCCCCGTGTCCCCCTGCTGCATGGTGCAGAGCGATACATACTGTAACTCAAGTCTGAGAGGGCAGAGAGGTTGTGTTGCCCACATGGCTCTGAGAGTGGAGAGCTCTAGGCCCAGACACAGATCTGAGATGCTGACCAAGGCCATGGAGGATGTCCTGCTACACAGGAAAGTGCAGCTGGGCAGAGAAGAGGATGAAGAGGGGTCTCTGGCCTAAAGACAAGGGGTGCAGTGTCGATGCCACAGCCCAGGAGTCTTATCCCACGAGTGTCCCAGAGAGAGGGCCTCTGGGCCCAAGCCTTCCATTCATCCCATTTGCATTCCCAGAAAACAGTGGCTTCAGAACCCAGCGTCTCCATCTCCGTCTCTGAGCAAGAGACAGAGTGGCCACCAAACCCTAGGAGGTCCTGTGCTAGCCTTTCTCGTGAGGAAGGTAATCCTCTCTACATCTAGGAGGTCCTGTGCTAGCCTTTCTCGTGAGGAAGGTAATCCTCTCTACATCTCACAATCTTCTGTCTTTGGGGAGAAAAATCTCAGTTGGTGCCAGTGTGACTCTCCCCATCCAGCAGGCACTAATCCCTGCTGTTTAATAAACGAGTGACCTCGCCTGGCTCTTCTGCAGATGCGAGTCCCGGGCTAGGAGCAGAAACACGTCCTTCCCCTTGTTGTGTATTCCAGATAATTTCTGTGATGAACGATTCTGGCTTTCCGCTTAAAGTTCTTCTTGAAATATGGAGGGGTATGTGTGTGTGTGTGTGTGTGTGTGTGTGTGTGTGTGTGTGTGTGTG
>LOJH01001189.1:15859-36250 GCA_001685095.1 Ellobius talpinus
TGTGTGTGTGTGTGTGTGTGTGTGTGTGTGTGTGTGTGTGTGGTGCGCGTGTGTATCCATTTCAAGAAAAACATTGTAGCAGGTTATATCCAGATGTGGCCAGATTCAGTACAGAGGCAGGGGGAGGGGCGTGATTAATGCTGAGCTCTGTAGCCTTCCCTGAGAGCGTCGCCTTCTCTCTTTAGACCTCTACAAAGTCACGCACCAATCGCTGTGCTTACTCTTGCACATGTGCAGGCGTCAATGAGAGCAGACAAGTGTGAGATGGGAGTGTAGCTGTGGCCAGGTGTCTGTGGCCACAGGCTCCTGGGCTGAGTTTCCCTAAACACCTGCATCCCCTGATGGCTCCAGCTGCCCAAGGAGGCATGCTGCCGCTTAGACTGCACAGTGAAGCCCTGGCACAACCCAGTACCTTCTCCCCAAGCCCGCTGTCTTGACTTCCCTGGGCCAGACACTCCCAGAGGCCAGCCCAAAGCTACCCTCCACTGTTCAAGAACACACGCAAGTAAAATGGATTCCTGAAGAGTCTGCTGGGACCCTGGACAGTGACAAGGCAGTTACAGTGTGGGGACAGATCTGGCTGCAGAGAACAGGTCTATAGCTGCGGGGTCTTGGCTTCTGGGGTCTCCTTTGTACAGGGATAGACAGAGAAGGGAAGTAGAACTGGCAAGAGGGCCACACAATGTGAAGACTCCTCCTGTAGTCCGGGCCTGGCTCTGGACAAACCTAACAAGGGCTGCTCTGCCTCGGCAGGGAAGGAATCGAGGAACATACGATATTGCAGCTGAAGCAGAGAGCACATATCTAGCGAGGCAGGCGTGAAGGGGCAGGAGAAAATGTTTCCGAATTAAGAGGGCAGGAAACTGGTTATCAGCAGCAGCCGCAGGCACAAGCTTTTCTGTTTTCTTCAGTTTCTAAAATAAAACCATACTGGGTGTCCACTCAGGGACTTCAGTTCCAGGGGTAAGCGAGAGGGTCCAGTATCGGGTGCTGTGTTCATTAATGGGTTCATTCATTCTGGGACAGGGCTTGCTATATCATTCAAGCTGGCCCAGAGCTCATGATCCTCTTGCCTCTGCCTCCTGGGTGCTGGGACTATGTATCTGTAGCCACAGTCTTCTGGGCCCTGCTTCCCCTGGTGGCTCCAGCTGCCCAAGGAGGCATGCTGCTGCAGCCCTGACTTGGTCCAGTACCTTCTCCCCAAGCCCACTGTCTTGACTTCCCTGGGACAAACACTCCCAGAGGCCAGCACAAAGCTGTTCTTTACTGTTCAAGAACACATATAAATGAAATGGATTCATAAAGAATCCTTTCATGGCGTGTATACCACCACACCCAGCCAAGAACTCATGAGAAGAAATGAATGAGCTCTGTTGGCCTGGGGAATCCTCCTGGCTAATGAGTTGGGCAGCCAAAGGCCAGCAGTGTGTGAACGGCCCAGGTGCCGGCCTCAGGGGACCTCAGATGCGCTGTTGCTGCTAGTTCTTGCAGACTGAGATACGGCATGGCTGCGGAGCTGAGACTTCCCGTTACCTGATAGCCTGGTGTGAAAGAGGGGCCTGAGATCTCCGCTTGCTGCCACTGAGCCACCCACCCTCTGCCCCCTCCACGTTACAGCACAGTTGTTGGGTGCCACGGAAGCATGGGAGGCAGAAGAGCTGCTACTGACAGGGTAAAAGGTGACCGAAAAAGTGGGGTGGAGGACATGGCAGTACTGAGGTTCGTCACCACTTGGGGTACACTGGGCCTCCGTGGAAAACTTAAGCATAGGCTGGGGTCAGGCAGGTGCAAGCAGCCCCAGAGTGGCTCCCAATGGGTTAGAAAGGACTCCGTGAGGGGAACCCCTGATTCTACCTCAAGACCTGTAACCACATATGCAAGACTGGAGATACCCCAGGCCAAATTTTTTGCTTGGGGTACAAGACAGTGGGACTCCTGGTGCGCCCAAGGTGTGTGATATTTGGGGACATGGAGTAGCCCACCAGTGTGTTAGGATGTAACCTGGGCCTTGGCTAACCCACCACCTTTTGGGTCGGACACTCTAGACCAGGGTTTCTCAACCTTCCTAATGCTGTGACCCTTTAATATAGTTCCTTATGTTGTGGTGACCCCCAACCATAAAATTATTTAGTTGCTACTTGATAACTGTAATTCTGCCACTGTTATGGATCGTAACATAAATATTTGATATGTAGGATATCTGACACATGATCCCCCCCAAAGGGGTCTCAACCTTTGCTGAACCGCTGCTGTAGACTCAGGAAGGGAGGGAGGGTCTTAAGGAAGATGCTTGGCACTTGTGATAGAGTACAATCACGAACTGAGAGTTCTGACCTTGGAACCAGAAGGAGCATGGACTTTTAGTAGAAGATTCCCTGTGCGAGGTCAGGGTTTGCATGCCGCACACTGTCGGTCTTTGTGCAGTGGCATGACTGAGGCCAGCGTGGAGCTTGTAAAGGACTGGGGGGCCAAAGAAAACCAGCTGCCGAAAACTGCAGGGCAGTCATCATGCTATACATGCCCCTGGCTGCATGCATCTGATGGAGGGCTGGGATGGACTTGCCTCTGGCTGCATGCATCTGATGGAGGGCTGGGATGGACTTGCCTCTGGCTGCATGCATCTGATGGAGGGCTGGGATGGGCTTGCCTCTGGCTGCATACATCTGATGGAGGGCTGGGATGGACTTGCTGATACTGACTGATACAGTCCACACGTCTGTACTGAGGTCCCACACTCCAAAGAGAGTTGACTGCCCACCCCCAAATGCCTGCTGCTTTCTCTCAGCATCTCCTCTCCAATAGTGGCCCTGCCCCTCAGCCTTTCTGGACAGTCCTTGGGATGCCCCATCTCCTCCCTCCTCCCTCCACTCCATCACTGCCATGCAGCTTTTGTCTTACAGAACCACCTGCCACTTAGCCCTCTCCACATCATGGCCCTGTTGCCTGGAATCTAGTTAGAGGAGCTTTTCCCCTATCTATTCTAACCAAGTGGTATCATCCAAACCCTAGTTGGCTTTTCATTTGCCATGGGACCATCATTCCAGCTGTCCTGCCAGCCCTCTCACGGGTACCTCAGCCTTTTCACCAGCATCTCCCGCATCCTCAGATGCCCACCTGTGTGCATCCTCTGCCACTTGCTTGCAGTCATTTGTCACCTGCTAGGCAGCCAGCCCACTTTTGCTGCTTGTGAACTCCACCTTTGACCTTCCTCTCCTAATGGGAGCTCTGTTTTTACAAGAAAGTTTGGCACCTTGTCACTTGCTGCTGTTTCTGCCCCGTCTGCGGTCTGACTTCTATTGTCTTTACCAGAGCAAGTTTAGGAACTTGGTCTTTGCCTTGTCCAGTGCAGACAACCCCAAGCTCCAAAGCTCAAAGCCATAGCTTCATAAGTAAGTGTGAGGTAATGCACTGGCTGGTTTTCCCAGCCCCCTTCTCCATTGCACCACAGTTGGTCCCTCTTACCCATGGCCACCTTGCTTTTAGGGTACCAGGATGCCATGTGGAACTACACACAGACACATCCACCCCATCCCGTGAAACAGCTGCGCTAATATTTAATAGAACACACACACACACCATTCCGTGGAACAGCTGCACTGATAACATTTAAGCAGGAGCACACACAAAAACATACACATGCACATAAGTGCATACATGTCACTATCACAAATACACATCTACACACATAGCTTCAGACCATTTTCTTATTTCTCTTGGACGAAGGAAAGCCAAGAGCCCAGCTAGGAGTCTCTTCTACCATGCCCCTCCCCCTTGCCTGTCCTTTTCTCATTTCTGCTGAGCCCCTTTGACCCCCCTTTAGTTCCACAACAACTGTGGCTCATCTCTCCTGCCCACACCCACGCGTTCCAAACCTTTGTACCAAGCCTCTCTCCTCTGTCTAGTACTTTTGTTATTTCTGTCCATACCCAAGGATACTGTGCTGGTAGGTCCTGGGTATCACCCCGGGAACCCATGAACAGTTTTTGGGCAGGGAACATCAAAATATGTGGTCACCCGCTGAGCCTCTACCTCTGGCCTGATGACATCAGTTTCCATTCTGAGATTTGAGGAGTCCCTCAAGACCCACTAAAATCCAGGTAGACTCAAAGAAAGAGCTGACAGGAGCCTGACCTCAGCAGGTAGGACTGGCTGAGGTTCCATTTAGAGAACAGCTGGACTTCATCCCCAGTTCCACTGCTCTGGCACTTGCCAAGTATGGCCAGACCCCACAGTGGTGCTAAAAGAATTCTGGGCAGGATCATCAGCGTGTTTGCTTCAGGTTTTGGGTATCTGGTACCCTGCTGATCTAGCAGAGGATAACTCCACCATGCCCTCACTGTGACGGTTGCTTGCCCATGTAGTTCCCATGACACAAACTCACTGCCTGACCACAGTTTCCCCTTTATTCCCTTATTGCCCCCTAGCAACCAATGCCCACTTATCAAGGACCAGCTCTTGGCTCTGGGTTTCTAGACAGCAACAGATAGCGTTTCCAGATGGCAGCCCACTGCCCCCCACCATGCTCTCCCAGTTCCCCCGCAGCCTCCTGGCGATGAAACACATTTCCTGAAATTCAGATCACATGTCTATAAACAGAGAAACTTCTTCGCCCGCCACTTGAGACCAAAAGCCAGGCTGCTTCTCTTCATTCTCAAGATCCAGTGCTGCGGAGGGGGCCACCAAGGCAGGAACGGGACGGACAGTTAGGGTAGAACTGTGCCCCGCTTTGGTGCCCCGCCTGCTCACAGCCACTCTCTCCTCTCAGTTCACTAGCTGTCCGTCTTTCTCCCATACCACAGCTTCACCAATCATAGGGAGACCTGCACCTGGCGGGAGACACTGCAGAGCAGCCAGAGTGCGGAAGTAGCAGCAGCGTGGCGGGGAGGTACCTCACATGTGTGAGCTGACCTACAAAGAGCAGGCAGACTTCCAGCAAGAGACACCTACAGCAGGAGTAGCCAAGGAGAGCAAGCAGGGCCTGAAGGGCTCCCCAGGCCCACACTGTGGGAGGGGCAGGGCCAGGAAGTTGTCCACTGCCAGGCTCTTCTGTTCAGATATGACTCTGAACCAAGGCAGGGGGCTGTCCTACCATCCCTCAGGAATCGTAACTCTGAGGTCCCCTACCTAGAGTAGGGGTCACCTATCTTGACTGGACTGTGCTGATAGTATCATAGCTGTAACCTGTCCTGAGGACCCTGCTTGTCTTGGCATCAGACACTTTGGGGGGCTCATTTAGCAGTTCCACATCTTCCAGAGGAACTTTACCACTAACACCACCCAGATAAAGGAGAACTGGCTGGTGAGGCCTGGCTATTCCTTTGACTTTGAAAATACCGAAGAATATGATGTTAACAAGGAACGCCCTCAGCCCGACCTCAGGAAGGAGGGTGTTGTCCATCATGCTGAAATGGCATGAAATTGTGTTGACCCTAGTGCTCCCCGCATCGCTTCCCAGATGCTCCCCTTCAGTGCTCCCCCATTCCCTCCCCCAGCATCTGCTAGAAAGACATCTTCCTGGAAAGACATCCAGACACATATAGCAGGCTAAAGGTGGTACACACCTTTGTACCCTGGGGTCATCAGTGTGGACCAGGAGCCATCCGCATTGACCTCTGCCTGCTCACAGACCATGAAGAGAGAGGCTCAGGCAAGCCCTAGTGTGATGAGAGACAGGGCCTTATCGGCGCCATGACATTTTCTTACAAACCCCTTTACCTAAGGAAAGTTCGCAAAAAGGAAATGTAGGTGATGGGTAAAATGCACGGCAGGGACTCCCCTGGAACTCTGTACTGCTGGGAAGTGGCTCCCGGACCTTTACCTACACAGACACACAGGAGTGTGGCTCCAGTGCCCACGTGAGCGTATGCTGTTTGTGTACCACTGAGCACGTGCAGCTCAAGGCTTCCGTTCTCAGATGTCTCGAGATGGCCTGAATGGCATCTGATCATTACTCCCAGCCACTCTACACACTCCATGGCTGCTCAGGTAGTGGCACTGCAGAGACATTCTTTGACCTCACCTCCCCCTCCGGCTCCTACTCTAGCACCTGCCCGGGGCAGGGTGGCAGGGAGCGCTGTGCACTGAGCACCACCCTGCTCATTGGCAGAGCTAAAGCCAGGGCAGGCTGCTCGCCTCGCAGTCTTTGCCAGGGGAAGAGCGCAGGCAGCATCAGCATGGGAGGTCCTGCCTGTCACACAGCAGCTGAGGGCAGCTGTGGAGACAGAAGTGAGGAGAGGGCAGGGGAATCACGGAGTCTGGCTGAGGAGGTATTACCGTGACGATGTCCCCGGTGACTGAAACAGTTGGGTGGTGACTGCTACTGGTTGGTACTTGCAGAGTACCAGGGTCTGTCTGTGCTAAATACTCTACCCCTCCCATATATCAGTGAGCATGAGGGGCAAGCTCAGAGATGTAGAGTGAAATACCCAAGGTGCTGAGAGACAGCAGGATGCCTGCCCAAAAGCCGTGTGAAGAGATTTACACCCTCAAGACTAAAGGCCACAGCCACTGGAGAAAGTTAGAACCGTGGGTCTAGTGTGGGTAGGAGAAAAAGGCACAGCATGGGGGATGGGCTGCCATTTCCTAAGGGTCCAAGTCAGAAGGGTAAGGAGTGCCTGGGTGGTTGGGTAGGGTGGGTCTCATGCTGCTCACACATAAGAGTGGATGCAGAGAGAGGCCGTCTGCCTTGGGTCTTCTACCCCAGAGCCTGCTATGGAAGGGGACATTCGATTGGTTATAAAGTACCCGCGGCACCATAGCCAAGCAAAGACAGATCAGAGGAAAGAAAGCAAAAGCTGTGTCATGGCAGCAGGCCACCCTGGGCTCCCAGTCAGAGGCAGAACTGAGCCCCCTGCTGGAGGAGACCTGCCCCAGCCATCCAGCAGGTTGCTATGGAGGAATCTCATAGGTAACCTTCCCCCTGGTGGTCAACAGGTGTCACTGGCTCCAGCTGTGAGTCCAGCTGTTCCTCATTAGCACCCTAGCCCGGATAGGATCCGTGAAAGATTCACTCTGAACCTAGATAGAGTGTAAACAGGGCAGCCATGCCTATACTCAGTGATACCCAGTTCTCTGAGAGTCTCCCTATCCTCTCCTGCCTCCCTAGACAGATTATCACCATATTGCCCTGATTGGCAGGCCTTGGCCACTCCTCAAAACCTCTGCCTAGCTATTGCACACTCAGGACCCTGTGGTACCCCCACCTGCTGATCCCTCCCCCCTGGAAGGGACAGCGGGGCTGGAGTCTGTCCTGACACACTCCACACACTATGCATCTGGCTCTACCACAGAGATGGCCCTGGGTCTAAAGGGATGAAAGTTGGGAGATCCCCAGTTTCCCCGACTTCTTAAGGCAAGGACACAGCCAGGACTACACTGCAAAGCAGAGTGGGGATAAGTTCCCTCCGTGTCCTGAAATGGTGGACAGCCACGGGGGTCATTCTGTGGGGCCCAAGTCAGATACACAGACTCAGCGGGGACAGGTCAGCCAGGTCTGGGAGGCAGAAAGGCGTGGCAAAAGTGAATCCAGCATGGGGGCTGCAGGCAAGAGCTGTGCATGGCTCGCTCCTGTCCAACCTGCACCTGGCGTCAAGCAGATCAGCGGAGTGGAAGGCATCGGCCAAGCATATTTGTTTTGCTGTGGGTTGGGCACTAGCCCTGAAGTACCGAAAGGGTTGGGAGTTGAACTGTTCTGCTGTTTGCTGAGGCCCAGTGGCTGATCCCTTTCCCCATCCAGCCTGAGGTGGGCCCAGGAGATAGCTTATGCTGTTCTCTTCTTCGTTAGGTGAAGGGCCGGATGCAAGGCAGGGAGCCGGAGCAGCCCGAGGCAGGGGGGCCTCAGGGAGCGCTGGGCCCTCCAGCCGTGCTTAGAAGCATCGCCACAGCAACCAGCGACCAGACAGCAGTAGCCTGAGCAGACACTGCCTAGGCAGACGCAAGTGGACAGCTTCCTACCGTGGCAAATACAGGGAATGACTACGGCAAATCAGGCCACACTGCTGACAAGGGAGGTGGAGTGTCACTAGAGGGGAGGGTGTGGTCTCTGCCCCGCTGCACTGAGCGCCATGCCTACAGGAGAAGAGGTGCTGGGGCAGGGATTGCCGTGTGACACGGCCTTGCCCCAAAGCCGGTGCTGAGTACTCCCAGGTCAGCTGTCCCTCTTGTCACGCCAGCCCACATTTCACCATCCCTCACTGTGACCATTCTGTTTGTTGGCAAAAGGGGGAGAGGCACCCATCCTGTGCTCTGTATCTGGGGGCCTGCTGCTGTCAGACCATGGGATGTCGGCAAAGCTCAGAGGAAAAAGAGGCAGCGCGGCGGTCCCGGAGAATTGACCGCCACCTGCGCTCAGAAAGTCAGCGGCAGCGCCGTGAAATCAAACTCCTCCTGCTGGGCACCAGCAACTCGGGCAAGAGCACCATCGTCAAGCAGATGAAGATCATCCACAGTGGCGGCTTCAACCTGGAGGCCTGCAAGGAGTACAAGCCCCTCATCATCTACAATGCCATCGACTCACTGACCCGTATCATTCGGGCCCTCGCTGCCCTTAAGATCGACTTCCACAACCCGGACCGTGCCTACGATGCCGTGCAGCTCTTTGCACTGACTGGCCCGGCGGAGAGCAAGGGTGAGATTACACCCGAGCTGCTGGGCGTCATGCGCCGGCTGTGGGCCGACCCTGGGGCTCAGGCCTGCTTTGGCCGCTCGAGTGAGTACCACTTGGAGGACAACGCAGCCTACTACCTGAATGACCTGGAGCGCATCGCAGCGCCAGAGTACATCCCCACGGTGGAGGACATCCTACGCTCTCGGGATATGACCACGGGCATCGTGGAAAACAAGTTCACCTTCAAGGAGCTCACGTTCAAGATGGTGGACGTGGGCGGGCAGAGGTCAGAGCGCAAAAAATGGATCCACTGCTTTGAGGGCGTCACTGCCATCATCTTCTGTGTGGAGCTCAGTGGCTATGACCTGAAGCTCTATGAGGATAACCAGACGGTGAGTAAAAGCCTGGGTTCCTACTGTTTGTTCCTGGGAAGCAGATGGACTCGTGTGAGCCAAGAGAGGCTTCACCCAGAACCGGTACTGAGCCTCGCCCAGCCACATGGATCCTTTAGCGGTTCCGTGAGATGGGGTGAGCAGGCCCCTTGTTCTGTGCTCATGGGAGTGTGCTTTGGAGCATGGTGAGTGTACAGATGCCACAAGGCTTCAGGGGCACTTCTGTCAAGTTGTAAAAGTCATGCTGGTGCCCTGTAAGATCTCAGCTTCCCATGACTTCCCCAGCCTAAGGAGCGTCACTTTGACCTAGATGACACAGTCCACAAAACACCACACCCCTAGGCCCCACAGAGCTTACCAGGCGGGACCCCCCAACCCACCAACCCATATCGACTCTGACTACCCTCCCCCAGCTATGGATGGAACTTTGGAACTTCCCTTGTAGTGCTTGGCTTCACTGCCCAGGTTTCCAGGTCACCCCAGCCTCAGTCCAGTGAATAGATTGTGCCTGTGCCATATGCTGAGGACATGGATGTCAAGGCCTGGCTGGATATCCCTGGTGGTCCGTGTGGCAGTCTAGCAAACCATTAAGCTCCTACCAGCACCACATAACATGTAGGTTCTGAGAATAGCAACATGATTCCTTCTTGATGCGAAGCGGCTAGCCGTGATCTGGTTAAGAAGGGTTAAACCTAAGGGGCCGGGATCTGGCCTTGGGCTTAGGGAATAGGCTGTGGGGGCCTCACTGATCTTCTTTGAGTCCCTTATCCTAGGCATAAAACCAGTGTGTGAGAAGGGATGCCAGAGAAGCAACCAGAAGGAGACCTAGGTTCAGTGGCTAGCTGGTAGAGTTTGAGAACGGGGTGGGGAGGGGGGTGTCTGAAGAAACCGGGAAGCAAATGTAGGCCTTTTGCATGGAGGGGGTCACCAGCATGCTCGGATCCAACTGAGGCAGAAGGTGAGGTGCCTGAGCTACCTACACTCTCCCCAGGAATGGCAGTCGTGGGAGCCTGATAGACAGATGATAGTGGTCTGCTCTGGGGATGACTTCCTCATATCAGGCAGGAGCACTGAACAAATACCCAGAGCCTCCCTTTACAGCCTCTGAGAGTCTGAGTGGGGTTGTGGATGCCTGGAACTGTGGTACCTAGGGGAAGTATTGATGCCAATGAGGATTCTGTGGGCACACAATGTCCACCATGCTATGAGACAAGGATCCAGCCTCTCCACTTTGAAATTCTGGTCTCTGGGCTCAGTGGCAAGGATGGGGCTTCTTCCTTTGTCTGATCTAGTTAAGGCAAGTGATGACGAGTCTTTGAGTTCATCCAAGGACTCTAACTTTGGGCCTATGTCCCCCAAAGGTGTCTGTGGAAGACTGAAGGCTCTGGCCACAGCTCTGGATGTCTGAGTGTTCTGGCCATAGAGAGAGCCTGCAGCCTGATCAGTGACCATGAAGACAGAGGCAGGGTTCTCTTACACCCCGCCCCCAGCATCAGGGTACCCTGGGAATAGTACCCAGGTATCTATTCCCAATGAGTGAGGTGATAAGCTATAGATGTAGGTGGTCCTGTTGCCCCCTGTGGTCGACCTTGTGCCCAGGCTGTCTATGAGTGAGCCTTCTTCAGTGTTCCCGCCCATCCAACTTTTCTGACTCTTCCCTTTCAGCAACATGTGTGATCCTAACTAGAAGTGGCATCCTAACAGAGGAGAGAACATGACCTGAGACCAGAGTCTGAGGTTGACCCAGATGTCAGGCAAGGAAAGCACAGTGCCCGGGGTTGGTTGTGGGAACAGTATGGTGGAAGGCTGGCCAGCCATGCTTGGCGTTGCCCACCACAGAGGCTCTCTGTAATTTCTCTATACATCTGCTGGCAAGAAACTGCTCACAGGCCTCTCAAGCTTGGATCTGATGGCCTCATCTACCGTCTCCGGAGCAAGCATGGCACATTCCCTCAGGACCAGGCTCCCAGTCCCATCTCTTGCAGGCTTTGCCCACAAGTGTACCTGGATCCCTAGACAGGATGCTTGGTCCCTGAGTTTCCTGACCCCCTCTTCCCCCTCAGAATCTGTCATCAAAAGCAGCCCCAAGCTTTCCCGGCTCTGCCTGGCCTTTACCCGCCACTGTGTCACCTCTCTTCTCTGCGCATGCTGTCTGTGGCTTCTGCTTGCAGCACCTCTCCATCCCTCCCACAGTTCACATCCATCCTGCCTGGTCCCTCCCTTTCTGCACCTCAGGACGAGAACTCATCTCAGGCAAAACTTCACTGGATGCCTTCCCTGGCCATAGCCTGGAGTCTGCACACTTCTCTCTGAGTACTTTGTAACAGCCAGGATCTGCGCTCACGCGGAATAGGCCCTGGGAGCCCTGAGTGGGGCTCTGTGGCCTCGTATCTCTAGCCTTCTTTCAGGCCCATCCCTTGGGGGATTTCAGTGAGGCCCGTGCTCACCTCCTGCAGAAACCAGGCTGAAGTCTACCAGGGCATCTCCTAAAGGGAGGGGTTTACAGCTGAGCCTACACACACACAAATTTATTCTCATTCATTTCTCTCCCTCTCTCCCTCCCCCTCTTCTCTCCCTCTTTCTGTCACCCTCTCCCCTTACCTCCTCCATCCCTTATGCTCCCCCCTCTCCCCTTCTCTCTCTCTCTCTCCCCCATGGGCCTGAGGAAGTAGTGTTGTTCACCAGAAAAGGAAATTCTTGATGACAAACCCTAGCAAAGCTGGGAATTCACTGGATTCCAAATGGTTCTGACCTTTCATGCTCCACCAGTAATATCTGACGATAGAAAACAAACAGGCCACTAAGGAAAGACAGTGCCCTCCTCTCGCTCCTCCCACCCGCTACCCTGCCAGCTCCAACAGTGAGCCCCTCTCACCTCTCCCTTCAGCCAGATGCTGAGCCTGGGTTGCCACCAGCTCCCTCCTCCCCCTCCTGGAATGCCCTGCGAGTCCCAGCCCCAACAAGGACTCGACCCAAAACGGACCACACTACCTTTTGCAAAAGCTCAATGAAATTTGGGGGCCTGTGCCAAGGCTGTGTACACCACTCGTCAGAGCTCTCCTTCCCTGTTAAGCTCCAAGGCCCTCTCGCCTTTCCTCTCACAGAGGCTGGTGGTACCCCTCCCATCCCCATGCCTGGAGAAGGAGCCATTGCCCCACCCCCACCCCCCAGCCCGCCTGCTGGTTTCTGCGTCAGCAGTGTTGCCAAGGAGAACTTCAGCATCTCCAGGCTTCTGGGCGCACCAGGGCTGCAGTGAGCACAGGGCAGGCAGCGCCTTGGAGGTGCGGGTTTCTGGGACATCCGTGGAGTGTGGCAACAGGCACATACGAGGAGCCATGCCATGTGTGCCCACGATTCATACACTCATCTCCAGGATTTGACAGGTCTCCAGACTGTCCGAGTCTCCAGCCTCCTTGGCAACCTAACAGGCAGCTGCAGACTCCAAACCTAGGTGGGCTTTCCAGCGCCGTCTGGTGTGCTCCCAGATGCCACCAGAGGCAGAACACAGCCCAGGGACATGTGGGGATTTCTCCTGTGTGCCACCCCCTGACTGATCTGGTGAGCCAGCCAGCAGCACTCGACTGCCCACCCGCCTTACACCCTCCAATCTGGGGATTTTTCACGGAGCCAGCTCCAGGGCTCAGACAGACAGAGGGGAGAGGCCTTGTTCTCCTCAGATAACATATGCAGGTCACTCGGGGGCCACCGGATTGGGAACTAGGAATAAAACAGCCCTAGCAGCCCATGTGGAACCATGGCCAAGGCTGTGACTTGTGAGAGTCCTCACAGGACCCCAGGTCCTGTGGAAGAGGAAGGAAGCAGACAGCTGCCATCTAGCCTCTCCCTTTGCGGATCAGCTAATGGACACTGGAAGCCACTTAAGGGTAGAGGGACACTTTAGAAGAGACAGATTAAAAGGCATGGCTGTAAAGTGCCAAATGTTCTCATAGAGAAACCCACAGAGAGCTCACCACCCCGAGTCCCTCAGTGCCCTGCTGTGTGTCTGCTGGGCTGATACAAGGCCTGATTGGGGTGGGGGTGGGAACATCAGGAACCACGAGCTAACGTAAGCCAACTTCTGACAGCACGGAGTTGATTGGCACGTGGGGGATAGTCTTACATGGCGACTGCATAATTCTCATAAGCCCTTGTTGGTGCCAAGGACACCTGCCCCTTTTCCAGAGCTAATGGCCAAAGTTACCAGGGCTGTTCCTCCATTTGCTCCCATGTGGGATCAGTGGTGACCACTTGACTCCCACAAGTTCAGCCAAGCTTCAGCAAGGCTCACCACAGGGAGGTCTCCTGCTCACCTGACAGATAGTGGTCAACAGAATCTAGGAGACCAGCCAGATGCGGAATATTACTTTGGACTGAGGGGCAAGTTCTGCAGGTAGGAGAGTCTACAGCAGCTACATTCCAGGCAAATAACCTAGACCAGCTCCTTGTCTAGGTTCGGGTTCCTAGGACAGCAGCCCCATCTAGACCCAACATTCCCAGGGCAGGCCAGCATTCACATGGCCTACTATGCTATGGCCATAGTGGGCATTCAGCCAGCACTGTGGAGTAGGTAGGAGGCAGGAAGACGTGGGAAGAGCTAGAGACCTAGGACCCCGCTTTGGCTTGTCTGAGGGAGACCCCATGGATGCTGATCCATTGTGGGTGCCCCAAAGGAAGGGAAACATCTGTAGGACTGTCCTGAAAACACAGTATGGACCTGCCACTGTTTTAAAGCCACCACGGGCTTTGTCACATGTAGACCAAAAAGAGGCATGTTCAGTTTCTTTTCAATGGAGTTTAAGTCGAGTGTAGTAGCTCACACCTGTGATCTTAGCTGGGGCAGGAGGATTATCTTGCGTTCAGGACCTGCCTGGGTTCTAATATGCAATCGTGTCTCAGTTTTTTTTCCTGTGTCTGAGTGTTTTGCTTGCATGTGCCTGGTGCTGTCAAGGGTCACAGTAGGCAGCAAATTCCCTGGCACTGAAGTCATAGATGGTTGTGAGCAACCAGATGGGTGCTGGGACCTGAACCTGGTGTCTCTGTGAGAGCAGCAAGTGCTCTTGACGATTGAGCTGTCTCTCCAGCTTCTCAAAACAAAGTGTTTTAAGGAATGTAAACCTAGCAATCAAGAGGCTAAAGCAGGATTACAAGTTAAAGGCCAACCTGGAAGAAAATATTTAAGCATTTCATTAAAATCTAATTAAAAGGCATAATGACACACACCTTTAATCCCAGCACTCAGGAGGCAGAGGCAGGTGGATCTCTGTGAGATGGGGGCCAGCCTGGTCTACAGAGTGAGACCCTGCCTCCAAAGAGAGGAGCACAAGGTGCCTGCGGTAAGACAGGGATATGGGAACAGCTTACATCTGGCCGCAGGAAGAAGCTCCAAATGGGAGAGAACCAGATGTGGACGACGCCCCTCTCTTAGCATGCACAGTCCTAGATTGCAAGGGACCTTACGGGTTACTTAGTGTCCTTAACCAGGCAGTTTTTCATAGGAAGAATGTACAGGAGTGTCTGCATCACGTGTCCCGGTACTGACAGAGTAACTTGAGAGGAAAGACCAATGCTTGCCTCATGTTCCAGAGTGCACAGTCTGCCATCGCACGGATGGTGGCTGAGGGAGCAGGAGACTGCAGAACAGCTTGTTCACATCTTGGCAGGTCCCACCTTAGGGGCCTACCCGCCAGCCACCAACCCCTGCTAGTTAAGCCATAATCCGAAGGGTTCCGCAACCTCCAAACAGCCCTGCCAGCCAGGGATTGAATTGTATAGTACATGTGCCTATGAGACATCTACTCAAGCCATCGCTCTCCCCTGTCGGTCCCACGTCACATGGGAGACCTGAGTGACTTTCTGGGCTGACCTGCTCCCTAACAATCAGCAGCAGGATCTCGGGAATCCTCAGAGCAGTGTGTCTGTCCCCACTCTGCCTCCTTCTCCTGATCCAGTTAGGGACACAGCTCCAGCAGTAGGGCCTAGTGTTTAGAACCACGCCGGAGAGGCTTGTGGACCACACACAGTTCATTTATGACGTCCACAAATCATGACCCTGAAATGACAGAGACGGGAACTCAGACCTTGTGGGGTAGCATGGCAGGGGGGCTTTGGTCTCAGGGACTGGTGGCCCCCTGGATGGCCCAGCCCTGAGAGACTCTACAGAAATAGTGAGCAGGACTCAGCTGTCCATACTATCTGCCCGGGCAGTGTGGGGAGGTGGAGTCTGTTCTCCTAGGACCCCAGGCTTCACCTAAGCCTCAGCAGTGTGCTCTCTTCAGCCTGGGATGGGGAGAGGTAGAAAATGGAGAACGCCCTGGGATAAGGCCTTTGAGCTTGCCAAATGGCATTTCACATACTTGTGCTGAGGCCTTCCATCTGCTCTCAGAGACACATAAGCTACAAACACCCATGTCAACAGCACCTTCTCATGGCCCTCTTTCCTTGTCCTGCTGGGTGCTTCCAAGGACAAGGCCGTTCCATTAGTCCCCTTTGTACAGTGGCTTCTTGTTCTTGGTGGGTCCTTAGCAGGCCCTGGCCGTTGGATTTAGGGCTTGCTTCTCGGTACACTTCCTTGCCTCCTACACTAGAAATGCCTGCATGGTACAGCTCTGCACTCCTGACATGACCTTTTCATTCATGTATCACACCTTCATTACATCCTTGTGAACTTGGCTGTGTAATTTAGCTTATTCTTTCCATAATGACTGATCATGTATCTCACGGTGTCACTAGAAACCATTCCTTGGATACAGTCCCAGGATACCCAGCTCTTATCAGCCCATCATTTCCACCACAGTAGCCCTCCTATACCTTTACAGAATGCACAGCAAGACAAGCACTGTGGTCTTGGATCTCCAAGACTGTTGACCACAGCAGAATGACAGCCAGCTTACGCCCTGGCTTGGGTGGGAAGGGGCTCCCTTCCGACTTGGCTTTCCTAGTGCTGATCAGTTTTAGGGAAGGGAGTCAAGTACCTGTCCCGGGTACTCACCCCCTTGCAGAGGAACATGTAGCAGCCCTCTGTATGCCAGTCCAGCTTTTACCAGCTTGCCAGAGTTAATCCTTGGTCATCAGGAAGTTTCGAGCTGTCTGACGACATAGTGCTAGCTTCAGATCAGCCCGGTGTCAGTAATTACATCACATAAATCGACCGGCTTTACCCCGCAGTCCCATTTCCCGTCCCCACCCAGCCCGCTGCTATTTACCAACAGTCTACAGACAGAACACCCTAGTGGATAGATGCTGCCAAGGGCCAGCCTCGGCAGATATGGCCTGTGATTAGCACTTTGCTTTGACATGGCCATGGACCACTTAAAGTCTCAACATAGAAACTCATAGTCATTGCTTGCTCTAACTCACGCCTATAGCCTAGCAGGAGGCTCTATATGACCCAGTCTGGACTTAGCAGGACTGAGGCCATACCCTGCTGAGCAGCCTGGACTGAGACCTGTTCTCGCCATGTGCTGTGGCTGCTCCGCCCTGAGCCCTGTTGTCAGGGCATCCATGTTGTGTGCCTTCCAGAGCTTAGAGGGTCATCAGTGGCCTCTCCTGACCTGGCCCTGTTGGAACTCTTTCCCTGACCCGCTTATGTCCAGACCATCCCAGAATACTCTGAGTGACAGCCTTGTCGTTGGATCCTGGTGATTCCTTAGCCTAGACTGCCCCAGCCTGAGTGGTACCCTGGGGTTTCTCTTGCTCTCCGACACACACGGTCTGCTCTGGAAGGATTCAGTCACACAACAGGTAAACTCAGGATGAACAGGATCGGAGGTGGGCTAGGTATTTGGGTGGCACCCAGGATGAAGTATTTCCTGACTGAAAACAGCTTGAAGGCTGAGAGTACCTCCAGGTAAAGTGTGTGGGCTCAGGACCTTGCCAGTAAAGCCAGGATGAGAATGGTGTCCAGCAACTAAGCTGAGAGGCCTCAGAAGATACAGAGTTGGGTGAGTGTTGTCACGTGCTAAGAACTGTGGAGCACATCCGTGGAAGCAGCCACATTACATGAAGGGAGCTTTCTCTTCTCGTCTGTTTTTGTTGTTGTTTTGTTTTGTTAATTACTGCTTGTGGCCTAATGACCTACTCTGCGGTTCTTAAAGAATTCCAGAAGGTGGCAGCCTGCGATATAATCATGACATCCTAAGGCATGGCCTCAAGTCTAAGCCTTGAGCACTGTCCAGAAAGCCAAGAGTCTGACTTCATGGTTGGCCCAGAGAGAAAACAAAACAGATAGCGCAGGAGCCCTTGGTCTATGGCCACCACAGGTATGACAGTCCCTGCCACTGTAAACACTGGAAGGTGACCCTACCATGCATCAGAATTCCTGCACGACCTGGCTTCTCTGCCTATGTGTGGACTAAATCATTGGCCAGGAATGTGTAAGTTGTTTCCTCTTCTAGAGCAAGAAATCAGGAAAGGCAGGAAGCCTTGTCCTTGGTACTTCCATCCTGCTGTGTGCTCTAAAAGTTCCTCTGAAAAGATAGCTTTAAAGATGAGGTCTCCTAAAGGGGTGTAGGAGCCAGACAGGTCCAGGACACTATGGGAAGGCTTACACAGTCAACTAACCTAAGCTCATAGGGGCTCGCAGAGACTGAACCGACAACCAGGGAGCCTAAATGGGACTGACCTAGGCACTTTGAATATATATGTTACAGTTGTGTAGCTTGGGCCTCTTATGGGACTCCTAACAGTGGGAACAGGGGTTGTCTCTTGACTCTTTTACTGACTTTTGGGACCATGCTCCTCATACTCATAAGACCTTGCCCAGCCTTAGCACATGGGGAGGTGCTCAGTCTTACTGCAACTAGGTGTGCCATGTTTTGTTGATAGACTTGCCCTTTCCTGGATGGAGAAGGAAGAAGAGGAGATTGGCGGATGGAGATTATGAGGTGTGGGGGAGAAGGACTTGGAGGGGAGGATGGGGAAGGCTGTGGCCGGTATAGATGAATTAAGAAAAATAAATAAGTCTCCTACCAACTCATTGTCCCTAGAGCTAGGCAGCTGCTCCATTCAGGGCAGGATACAGTCTGCTCCTCAGCACACGTAGTAATGGATGCTGGAGTCAGGAGCAAACATCTCAGGTGCCAGGCCCCTGTTCTATTACCAGAGACCCAGAGAGTAAGTTACATCTGGCTTCTGTGACTGCCATGTACATTCTTCTCAAAGAGGCCCTCTCACCTCAACTCGAGTTTTAGACAGAGCTGAGCTTGCTACAGCATCCCCCTCCCCCAGTATCTTACAGGTGACATCAGGTGACCTAAGTACTCTTTCTTTTCTTATAAAGGGTGAGCATTGCAGAAATCCATCCTGTAGGCCATAAGCAGACATTCCCCACTGGGATCTTTCTTTATCCCCAGTTTCCTTTGTTCCTCAAAGGAATGGCCCAGTGCTGCCGTGAAGGATTTTTACAAGCTTTGGGGTCTCTGCTGCTGAGCATGTACCTGCTGATCATGTCCAGGTGATATGTTGAACTGTAAGTCCCAAGTGTCCCCTAGAGAGCAAACAGGAGGGCTTCATGCACTAGCTTGCTTCAAAGGCCTGTATCTGTATCCACAGTCCCCAGTCTATAAGATATTTGCTTCCTGGTGGCCGTAACTTCCTGTTAGTGACTGGCAGGAATGGGGGCCGTGTCTTATATCCAGTCAGCAAGATTTAGCACAGAAGCCAAGAGGAGACTGGTTCTTAATTCAGTAGAAGCAGAGGCAGACTAGGACTGTGGAAAGTAGCGCCTTCCTGCCAGGAATGAGAACCCGTAAGCTGGAGTAGGAGCCATAGCCTGAGTTCTGCCCCCACCTCCACCCTCGGTGCTGCTAGCCTGCTGGGCATGGACAGCAAGCAGGACTTGATGCTCCAACTCCCCCCGGAGTCTGTGTGCCTAGCATCTTGTAGTTTTCTGTTCCAGTCTTAGAAGTCTTAGAACATTCCTGAGTCACAGCCTCTGGGTATATGATGCCCAAGGCCCATGTCGTACTGTGGGATTCTTCCTCCCCTTGGAATTGAACCAACACCCATCAAGACAGAAAGCATCACTAGGCCCTGAAAACTCATCTGTCATTACTTCCGAGATCCATTCAAAACAAAAGGTAGAATAGGGTGGCTTATGGGGTGCTAGGCCTACTGCTGAGAGGCCACTGACTAAACAGGGCAATGTCTGATGGTTCTACTCATGCCCCTAGAGAGCTCTATCCGGTAAGTTAAAGAAACAAACTAACAACAAATAGACAGGTACTGTAGGCACCTCTCTCTAGCTAACACTGGGGCCTACGGGCTGATAGGGCTGTAGCCTGGCAGTCATCCTAGTGTGTTGTGGGGCCACCTGTGTCCATCTGGATGGCCCAGGTCCAGGCTGGCCTCCCAAGCCCCTCATCTAACTCCACATGGTACATCATGGGATCTAGGGCAATCCACATGGTACATCCTGGGCTCTGAGCTCTCCGTGCAGAAAGATGTGGAGAAAGATCTGTGGGGTTTTACTGGGGACAAAATAGAAACAGAAGGGCAGTAGCCATGAGCAGATGGCACAGAGCCTGCTCTGGGTCATATCCCGGAACACTGCTCATACAGCCTGTGAACCCCTAGCCCAGCAAGGGGCAGCCCCCACCACAGATGAAGAAACTTGGGCTCCAAGCACAGATATTTCCCTGGCTGCAAAATCAGGGGCCTCTAAATCTATAGATCCCAATGAGGACCTTCACTGCCCCTCCCTACCTAGGGACTGGGCAGGATTAGGTGGTGGCTTCTATTGTTATGATCTAGGGTCACGCCAGCCCCCTCCACATTATATGGGTAAACAGGAGGTGGCCGGAGGCTCTCTGGCTACGTGAGGCAGGAAGGAGTAGTACCTGCTGTTCCAGGCAGTTTCAGGACGAGTGTGCCCATGTTATTAGAGCCTGGGGTATAGCCTCTTATCTTGTTTAAACAGTCTTTGCTGTTTGAAGTGGCAGGCCTGGCGTGTACTGTTTCTGTGAATATTGCACTTGTCGCTGGGCACTTGGAAGGACATGGGTAAGCAGAGGTTGACTTCTGGACTTGCTTGGATCATACCCCTGCCCCAACCTCCAACTCAGAGAAATCTCATTTGCTGCCGAGCAGAGAGCTTCTCCCAAAGCACTCTGTAAACTAGGCAGGTCTCCCCTAGTGTGCCTGAGTGAGAGCCAGCCAGCCCTTGGTGGGGAAAGACAGCAGCAGGGAGAAGAGAGGGTGACAGCAAAAGGGACTAGATGAGAATAGACCTGAGGAAAGGGTGAACACTAGTGTAGCACAGTTAATAAAAACCCAGTGACAGAAACTGGCCTTCAGCCTGAAGGTCAGAAAAGCTAAACAGCCAGCCCCTGGCTCTTACCTCTTCCTCAGTCTGAAATGGCGATCCTGCCTCCAGGAATCTCAGAATGAGACTGTGAG
>LOJH01001189.1:36624-51064 GCA_001685095.1 Ellobius talpinus
GGCTGATCAGTGTGGCTGTTTTACTCTCTGATCTTCAGGCAAGCTTTATTTATTTTAAAATACAAATGAAATATCATTACCCACTAGACAGACATCCAGAATGTTTGCTTTACAAGTTGTAGCCACCCTCCTGGCTAACCCTCCTGTGCTACTGGATCAGAGTGGCTTCTGCAGGTTCAAGGCTATCTGTATGCAGGTGGAGGCTGCAACTGGGTTTGGGTCTCTGCTCTGTACAGGTTTATAAGCAGGATGCACAGGACACCCAGCAAGAGGAGCACAGACACAGAGCAGGACCTTGGGCATCTGTACACAGAGCCCAGGGGATTGACCAGAGAGAGCTAATTCACAAATACAAAACCCAAGACTTCACCTGCCAAGATACGGGATCCAATGGTTCCCAGGCATGTTAAAGCTGAGCACCTCACCCAACGCCTTTCTAGGCTCTTACCGACCAACCCTCTGAGCATCAGAGCTGTAGTTACATACGATACAGGCCACCTGTCACTGGGAAGCTAGGCTGCTACAGGCCAGAAGCCCCAGTCACACTCTTTCAAAGCCTCATTTGGATACCTGTCACCTCCCCCAAACACAGCCTGGGTATCCTCACAAGTTTTGGGGCTCTTCTCTATACCACCCTGGTCATCTGTACCCCATACCCAAGTATAGGGGCACAAAGTGAGCAACCAGGCACCCAAGCTTCCTTTCACCCTAGCATACCCTCACCCTCACCTGCAGCAGAGCTGCTACTCCCAGTGCCATCTGGCCCTGTCTGAAGATTGCCCCAAGTTGAGGACAGCAGGTCCCGTGATGGTCAGTCATGGACGTGGGCGGATGATGAGCATGGACAAGAATATGGTCGGGATGATGCTAAAAGCACCCCAGTGCTAAGAGGTTGAAGGTAGGACCTGTAGAAACTTCAGAGGTGGGGCTCAGTAAGGCAGCCATCTGTCTTCATCCAGAGGAAGAGCCATGTGTGCAAGCCAAGGCTACTTCTGGGGAAAGTGGGCACATGGAGGTGGCAGGAAATGTGTGGACCAGAGATGGAAGCTCCTGGAGAATGCTCGCAGGGCACACACAGGAAGGTGGGTCCCCACCAGAGACTCTCTTGATAGCTCAGACTCCCAAGTGGTCATGTCCACACTGCTGCCCCAGCCTAGACACGGTCCTCGGTGCCACCGTCTAGCTGGCCATGCTCCACATTTGTTTCCTGCCTTTCTGGATAGCTGAAAGGACTCGGTTCTCTGAAGTTGATTTTGCTTATTGCTGCTGTCTGTCCCCCAAGCAGGGACTAGCTCCTACTCTTCCAGGCTCCTCCCCATAGAGCACTCCAAGCCCTAAAATGAAAGTCAAGCAGAAGCATTCTCCTAAAAGGAATATTGAACTGAATGGAGGGACCTGAGATTTAAGGGTAGGCGGAGCCTCTTCTTGGGAAACCAGTGGCAGATCCCAGAGACAAAATAAGGTAGTGTGTGGAGCCAAGCCAAGTGGTGGGCAGGCAGAAAGGGAATAGGGGCTGTGAGCCAGGCCCTCAGAGCCAGAACAGTAGGCTGGGTTGTGCCATCTGCTTCCGTACCCTGAGCACCCACGGAGCTGTAAGGCCCAGGTTGAGCAAGGAGGTGAGGTGGGTGAACAGTTGTGTGGGAGTGGCCACTCTGAGGGAGAGGGCTCTGAACATAAGTAGGAGCCAGCATGTTGTAGGCAGCAGCCCCTCCTCAGCTCCAGTCCACCCCTTGCTCCTGTGCTGCTCCTGTCTGGTCCTGTCCTGTTCCTACAGACAGGCTCCAGTGCAGTAGGGCTCCCTGAATCCTTAGCCTCCCTAATCCAATTCTCCAGGTGTAAATCTGCAGGAAAAGGAAGAGTGCTAACCAGATTGGACTGGAAATAAGTCCCCAGGCACCTTCTCTGTCTCCAGATGTGTCCCAAGTCCCCCGAGGCCAATATCCATGACCAAGCCTGAAGGTGATCCAGTCTATCCAGGATTCTCCTTGGTGCAGGAAGGTGGGCTGAGCCGAGGTAGAGATTGGTTGTGGATATGAAATAGGAATGCTTCAAAGATCGCCACCCTGACTCCTCTCCCTGGGCCTGGAGCCCTGTCTCACTTTTCTGATGTGAATGGAGGGTGAGCCTCCTCATCAGGAGGCCTCCCCACCCGTGGATACTCCTATTAGGAGCATGTCACCAGAGGAACCTTCCATCTTAACGACCTACTGGCCTGTTTCTCAGGCCAGAGTAAGCCAGGAGAGCTCCCTCAAAAAGATCAAGGGAGAACCAGGTCTCCCAACTCCCCAAGGCCCACCTTCTGCTATTACCCCTAAGTGGTAATATTGGGCTAAGATATGCAGCCTCCTCCCGTCTTTGGTCTTTATTGCTGTGTGAGACGGAGGGTGGAGGCGTCCTCTCCAGTTGTCATGGAAACAGCAATGCGTCTACTGAGAGTCTGAGTGCTAAACTGCACAGAGGGAGGGGCAGTTGGCCCTGTGTGACAGCTGATGTTACCACCTCCAAGCAGTTCGGTGCCGAGAAAGACCCAAGGGGCAGCCACACTCTCAAATGTGGCTGGCGTGCCCAGTTTGCCCGGGAGCCTCCCTGTGAGCAGCAGGGCCAGAGGCACAGCCGTCCTGTCTCTGTGAGGGTTAGCTGGCATCCCATCCAGGCACTGGGGTAAGTATATAGGCTCTGCCCACTGGGAACCACTTGACTGAGAAGACAGGATGGCATGGGGAAGCCAGCAGCCAGTAGTTGGCACTGTCTGGGGAGAACCAAGCATCTGGTCCCCAGGCAGATGACTGATGCCTCCCCAGCCACATCCTACTGCCAGGAAGCAATCCATGATGCCTGCTTAGGTTTCAGCTGATTTTCCCTCCATGTCTCTCGCCTCGCTCCTCGTGGTTTCTAAGCTCCTTGAGGCCACCAGAGCATGGATAGTAACCTCCCCCATGGCTCTAAAACAGGAGAGAGTGGCAGAGCCAGCCAGCTACCAAACAGGAAATGCAGCCACACGCCTTCAGGCCACCTAGTAATTGAATGCACTAGACTCGGTCTAGTCTATCAGTGAAAGGAGACCCTGGCACCCTGCAAAGTCTCAAGGGCCTGGGGCAGGGCCCAGCTGGCAAGCCTGGCTACTGAAGGGGTGGCATGGGGCCTGGAGATAGGTCTCAGAGGTGAAGGTGAAGAGTTTAGTGCCCAGCCCAGGACCACTTATCAGAAACATGATCCATTCAGGTCACTAGAGGATCCAAGGTGGGTACTCTATTTCCCTAAGGCGGGAACTATGATCTGGAATGTAGGAAGTGATGAACTCAGAGTCTTGCTGCAGACCGAGTGAAATGTGACTCCCAGCACTTACCTAACATGTACATACAGGTCTTCTTCTCCAAGAAGCCAGCAGAGTCATGCCCGACAGAAGCTTCTCAGCGACTGATCTTAGTGACAGTCCCTGTAATGGTCCCAGGTCCCAAAAACAGTGAGATGTTTTGGATCTAACCTGGTCATTTCCAAACCAGAGGCTTCTGATCACAGAGCATGGCAGATGCTGGCAGTGCCTCCATTTCTTTTCCTGTGGCTACAATAAAATACTCTGATAAGAGCAACCAACGGGAGGAAGGGTTTGGTTTGGCTTAGAGTTCCCAGGGGACACAGTCTACCATGGTGGGGCCATGGCAGAGGAGATGTGACAGCGAGCAGGGAAGGTGTGGTGCCAGGAGCTCCGGCTGGCTGATCACATTGCATCCAAACCCAGGAAGCAAAGTATAAAGAGGAAGTAGAGGGAGGCCCACCCCTAGTGATCCACTTCCTCCGCCGAGGCTCCATTTCGTATGGTTTGACAGCCTTTCAAAACAGCACAACTAGCTGGGGACCAAGTTTCAAACACCTGAGCCTGTGGAGACGTTGCACACCCAAACCACAAGACAGACATGGCCAAGCACCCTGGGTAGAGCCATGTGGAGCTGGAAGACACCTCTGGAGATCGCAGCACAGGCTAGAGGCTAAGTGGGCCCTAGAAAAGAGAAGAAACTGAACACATGTGCAGGGTGGGAGCACATAGCAGCCAGAATGGCTAGAATGGGAGCCTAGTAGAGGGATCTCAAGAGGTCCAAAAGAACCAAACCCTGAAGCGTGCACATCTGTTTGGGGAGAATTTGAGACACTGGAGTAGGTAAACACGCAGAGTCCCAGAGAGAATGGTACTGCTTCTAGTACTGATTGAGGCTTACACCTCAGGAAAAATAAAAATCCCCTAGAGGCAAATGTTAATGCCCAAGTTGCCCCACAGGGATCGCTAAACCAGCTTCACCTTCTGCACAGTCCACTGAAGACCCTGTGAGACATGGCTCCTTGACAAGCCCCCTAGGTCAAGGCATTATGGCCAGCCGTGACCAGGACATGGCCCAACTGCTTGTTCTATGCTGCTGAGGCTTGCTCCTTTAGAACAGGGCGTTCCGCGTTCCGAGCCTGGAGAAACGGCCTCTGGCACATTTTCCCTTCTGTATGAGGAGGCTGTGCAGGGCCCAGCCTCCTCCCGCATGGGGTCTACCCTCATTCTTCAGCACTTCCTCCATTCCACCTAGGATCCAAATGTCACCCCATGGAACTGGCTCCTGCCTCTAGCTCCTTGGCCTGGAGATAGATGCAGGCCGGGATCTTGTTCCTCAGAGCCCCGTGCTGAATGATCTCAGAGCCACAAAGGAAAATCGAAGTCAAGAATTCCCAACAAAGAATGTCCAGGGGGACATAAACTAAGCTCCCCAGCCCCCTGCATTGTTGGCCAGACTGGTCTCTTTGCCATGAAGTTCAGGGGCAAGGCACATTGCACTTGCTTCCTTGAAACCTGTCTGTGAACTCCCCAGCTATACCACACTTCTAGTCTTCTTTGCTTGGGAAGAAATAGGCATCTTTCTCTTGCCTGGAAGACCTGCCCTTCTCTCCAGAGCCAAGCTGTTCTCACAGGCTCCTCCATCCTGTGGACCTGCTGAGACCTGAGGTTAGGTCCACCCACCTTCTCCCCTGCTAGAAAAGTTCTTTCTGTAGAGCTCAGGACAGTTTGGGGAGGTGGCTGAGATACTTAATGTCCACTGGATGCAAGGCATGGGGCTCTGGTCCTTTCTTCCTTCTCTAGACACTGTGATGATGAAATCCATTCTATACCAAGAACACTGACTGGGATGGGACGTGGTCATGGTATGATAGCTGCTCCTATGACCCTCAAGCCATACAGCCGTCTGGTAGACAGCCCCTCACATTGACACTCCCAGTGCCTTTCCCTACAGAGGAAGGTCCCACAAGCTTAGCAGTCACTCTGTGAAGACCACCACTATAAAGCCAGTAAAACCTGTGAAGTCCCTCCCCTCCGGGTACTACCCCCAAGACTGGCAGTTTGTTGCTCTGACTGGGTCAGGCCTGCTAACTCAACCATGGGATTGACAGTCTGGTGAGTGGAACTCATTCATGACCCAGACCAGCCCCACTTGTAGGGTAAAAAGTTCAATTTTTTAGAAAAGTATTCTGGGCTTTTCTACCACAGACTGGCTAACTTGAACTTCCCATTACTGCATGAGAACTGATTTGACCTACAGGCAAGGGCAGGATAGTCTCTCTGTCTGCCCACACACCTGGTCCCGAGACCACACGCCTGGCCACATCTCCTCACGGTGCACTTACAGGTACTAGCAGGTCCCTCAGCCACAAAGCCTAACTGAGATGCCCCCTGTGTCCCCCACTTCATTCTCACTGCTAGCAGAAATCCCAGCCGCTTGGCTTGCAGTTCCCGGAGCCAGGGTCCAGGAGCTGAGCTGTCTGTTCTGCTCCACCCCTCAGCCACTTTGCTTTGGAGGCGCAGTTACATTGCTGACTTAGAAATGGGCAGACACTGCTGGTGATTGGCCAGAGAGGGACTTTTGCCCCTCCTCATTCACTGTTACTTCACTCTCCCCACCCATCCCACCACCTAGAAGGTACCTACCCACCCAGAGAGAGGGCTGTGTGTGTTTGGGGAATGTGGGGGATCCATGGACAGGAGCAGCGGCTACCAGAGCTGGGATTCCCAGATCCCTCATGCCCAGGGTTCATATTGGTCCCAGGAAGAACGGAAATCTTGCCTACACTTGATGTGAGGTCCGAGGCTTGAGGTCCCAGGTTGGGCAGGATGTTAATTAAACCAGCTTGGCCCTGGGCCTTGTGGGTGGAACAAGAGCACAGGATGGATCCATGTGTGACAGTCCCTTGCTCCTTTGTGCATCCCGCAGTCAGCAGCAGCAAATTCCACAGCACGGAAAGGGAGACCTCACCTGGCCGCGGCATGTGGTGAAGTTCCTATCTAATAATAATAGCACATGATCAGCATGAGGAGATGTTTGTACATGGCTTCCCCAAACCAGTATGAGCATGCACTACCTGACTAGGGGTACCCTCTAGAGGGGTGCTTACACAAATGGGGGGATGGGTTGGGAAAGAATTAGACAGGACCAGTGTCTAAAGGACTGTCTGTATGCACATGGAAGCCAAAGGAAGCTGGGACATGCTGGGTCCCCAAGAAGGCTTGTTGGGGAGATCATCCCCCCGTGAAGAGAAGGCCTAAGCTACCACCACTCTCAGGGTAGGACTGACTGATTGGTAGCTTCCAAGTGAGTGTGGGTCCTGGAGGAATGACCATAGGACATACCTGAGCATCAGGCCTAGCTACCTCTACCTCCTTCCTTAACTGTGCTAGTAGGACCTTCATTAGAGGAGCTATTCCTTGGGTCAGAGGATGAAAACAACTTCGTGCCTTTTAACTGAGGCCTTTTTCAGTGCATGGCTTTGGGGATTGAAGTCTTATTTTTCTTTAGACAGAGTCTCACTATGTAGCCCAGGCTGACCTCAAACTGGCAGTCCCGCCTCTCAAGAACTGGGGCATCTTTTCAATTCTAAGAGGAAACTAAAGTCCAGCGACTTGACATAAAACATGGTTGTTCATCTTGAGAACTGTCTTAGCTAGGGTTTCTATCGCTGCCAGGAAACACCATAACCAGAAAGCAAGTTGAGAAGGAAAGGGTTTGTTTGGCTTACACTTCCAGATCATAGTCCATCATTGGAGGAAGTCAGGACAGGAACTTAGGCAGGGCAGGAACCTGGAGGTAGGAGCTGAAGCAGAGGCCTGGAAGGGAGCTGTTTTCTGGCTTGCTTCCTCTGGCTTGCTCAGCCTGCTTTCTCAAAGAACCCAGAACCACCAGCCCAGGGATGGCATCACACCCCCATGGGCTGGGCCCTCCCCCATTGATCACTAATTGAAAAATTGCCTTAAAGCTGGATCTCATGGAGGCATTTCCTCGACTGAGGCTCCTTCCCCTCTGATGGCTCTAGCGTGTGTCAGGTTGACACACAAAGCCAGCCGGTACAAGAACGTTATGACTCTGACAGCAAAGCTGCTCATTATTTCATGTGGAAGGAAGGCAGTGGTTACCGCAAGCCCCACACTGGGGCCTGTGTGGTGAGGTGTCTGGCCAGGGACATCTGGGCATGTGCCAAGTGGAAAGCCAAGGCCTCTGACAGAGGTGAGGGACTTGGGTCCCACATGAACTCTGGGTTATGTGTGTACATGTGTTTGATTAAAAAAAAACCCTCTTTGGGAGCTGCTGAGCTCAACCTGTTAGCACAGGTGTGAGGTGCTGACAAGCCAGCATCCTGCCCAGAGTGACGAGGGACAGAGTGGTGCCCTGAGTGATAGGACTGGCCCATGTGGGACAGTAGGAGTTCTGGGAGCACTTTAACTCAGAGGTAGCAGCAGAGTGGGGGAATGCCCATTATGAAGGTCCAGATATTACCCTTAGAAGCTCAGTCAGGATATAGAGAGGCTACAGACGGAGGCTGTTAAAAGTGAGCCCCAGACTTCGTATGCATAACTGGGAACATCTGCCACTGTGTGTCACCAGATGTGCAGAAAGAGAACCAAATGGCTAACCTGGCACAAACACCCTGGCAGATGGCCTCCTTGAAGAATCATTCTAGCCAGTCCTGGTTCGGCTACCATAGGTGCCGGCCCCTGGAGGCTGTACTGGGGAAGAAGACTCCTGGATTATAGGCCGACGCACTTGAAGGTCCTTAGGAATGTGCCACAAGCTCTCTTCCACCCCTGTGTAAGAAATCCAAGTGGAAGGAAGCACCACCCTGGGGTAAAAGAGGTTATGTGGCATTGAGTACATATAGAGCCATCTGAACATGTCACAGATATCCAAGGTACAGCTTACAACCCACTCTGGGGACTGTTACCTAGCCTCAGTGTGGCTGACATGACTTGATACAAATCACTGGTTCCCACCACCAAGCAGCAAGATTCCCACATTCCCTCCTTCCCACATTGCACAGGCTTCTTTCAGAATTATATGCTCTGTATTATTTATATAAACGAATGTTCAGATGAATCCTAGAAAATGTCAGTTTCCTTAGTGAAAGAGCCCTTGGGAGAGCTGAGTGGCTAAGGACTGACTGGCCTCATGGCAGCAACTGACCACAGCACGGCCACTATGGCTGCACCATTAGTGGATGAAGAGGTAAAGGTAAGGGGGATGTCCTGCCAGGAGAGAATATTATGGTTCTTAACCAAGCTCTGGCAAGTCAATACCACCCTAGGGCTTGGTCCCTGTGTGAAAGCAAAGGCTCCCCATAGCCACTTCTACCCCAGCAAGTGGACTATGGCCTTGCTTGCTTGCAGCTCCTCAGATTCCAGGATCAAAAGAAAACATGTTGTGTTGGACTAGTGGAGTTGTGGCTACCAGCCTAGGGGCGCAGTAGAAGTCCCCGCCACACCACCTCAAGAAGCAGCTATGACCCATGAAGCCGAGCAGATGGAAACGGAGAACAGGCGGGAGAGAGACTCCACAGACTGACTAGGGCACAAGCCAGATGTGGTTAGGAAGGAAGGCAGTGGCCTCCTAAAAGAAGGGGCCTGAGGTGACAGACACCCTACAAGAAAAGTAGACTATGAACGGATGAGAGGTGCTGTCTTGATAGAGTTGGGAGGCCAGGCCAAAGGCCAGTTTCAGCCCTCCCACTCTCACCCCTGCACTGCCTGGCTTCTGCAGTTACAGCCTGGGATAGCATAGCTCTTCTGATGGTAGTGATTTGAGGCAGCAGGGTACCACTGTGAAACTGGCCCTAAGGGCATTGGACTCATGGGTAGGCACCAAGTCAGAGCTCCCACCATCACCCCCTAGGTTGTAAGACCCCCTTCTCCCCATCCCCAGCCACTGGATCCTTTGGTCAGCTTCATTTGGGCAGGGTCCTGATTGTGACTGCCTGTGGTTCTTTTGTCCTACCTCTGCAGAGGGGCCACAGGCAGTCAGAGAGCCTCTTGTCTAGGGACAGATTCAGGCAGGATGCACTACCTGACCCACTTGCTGGGCCCTCACACTGAGAGGTTGTGTGCTGGAGCTACTGTGACCATGCTGGGCTTTCTAACCGACCGTCCTGATTGGCTCCCAGGGCAGTTCCACACATCCACTTTACAGAACTTTGGTGCTCACATACCAACAGCACACCCAGCACTGGGACTCTCTGGAGGACTGAAGGAAGTGGCTAGCTCAGGAAGTGCCATCGCTCTGAAGCCCCATGTCTCCGTGGGCTCACAGGCCCAGTGCACTGCTGTTTTCCCTGCAGGCTTTTCTGATTCCTACTGGGCAGGTACCAAGAGATGGGGCCATGGAGACAAGTGTTATTGGAGGTGCATCATCTCCCAAGGGACTGCTGAATGGTGGTCAGTGTGGCTCTGTAGTCCTCAGAAAATAGAGGGGTCACCAGGAAGCCTGAACTTGAACCTGCAGCAGAGGCACCTGAGATAAAGGAGATCCTGAGCTTCCTAGACACCTAGTCCTACCCCTTCTGCCGCCTGCCACCCTGCGAGTTAGGTGCCTGGGTTCCATGGTGTCCCAGAGTCTGAGAAGCACCAGCGGGGAAGTGGTTCAGACAGCTGGGGTGGAAAGGGGTCCACGGTGCACACAGAAGGCTGGGGCAGTCTCGGATGGTCTTTGGGCCCTACCTGCTACTACCCCTAAAGGTCTCTGCAACTGAGCTCTTCCCACAGACGTTGTCCTAAGAGGCCTGACCTCTGGCCAGCAATTGTGTTGTCAGTCATTACAGTACCTTTACACAGTCCTCCTGCCCCCGTAAGCCACATCCCACTTTCTGAACACCCCTGGGCTGACCTGGGTCCAATAACCACTTCTGCCATCGTCACAGTTGACCCATCGGGGCTAAGGGAACCCCCTACTCTATGATTAGGCCGGAAGAAGCCCCCTAGTCGCCATGGATAGATTCCAGAATCCCTATCAAGGCTCACAACACTGAGACTTCCTCCATCTAGCATGAGAGTCCTGTGCACTCAGGACATGCTCAGCAAGCCTGCTCGATGAACTGAAGAATATGTGCTAATAGCCATATCTGATACAGAATTTGGAGTCAGAAGCAAAAGCCCCAATTATGACATCATTTCTATGAGAAGTGACAGCTCCGTCCTCACAGTCATCTTTACGCTGCATTTTCCAGGAATCCATTAGAGCTAATTGTTCTCCCAGTAGGATGTCACATCCCTAGACCACCACCCACTCATCTCACTTTGAGAACATCACATCCAGGCCTGCTGGTTCTCTTGTGTGCCGCAGGGCTTGGGACCCTGCTTCCTGTTTCTCAGTGGAAAGGTCAATTTAGAGCATGCCAAAACCTGGGCTTACTCGCTTTTCAGAGTTTCTTCTGTATTGATTGTATCAACTCCAAACAAGGGATTTGCAAAACATAGTCTTCCAGGTAGGCAAGTCTCAGGATGATGACAGGTACCTTTGTACGCCCTCCTCATTCTGCACATCTGCTTCCTCCAGCAGAGGCACTGGCTAAACCTCTGCCTTGGAGAACATGGGTCTGTAAAGCTGGTTTCTGTGTGATGCCCTGAAACTCTGTCCCCAGCCCAGTTCCTTGCACAGGACTGCAAGCCCACAGCTCCTGGTGAGGGACTTGGAGCACATTTCATACCTCTCCCTGCTTCAGTTTCTCCATCAGTAAGATGGAAATAGGAAGGCATGAGGGTTACACAGGCAGCACCTTGGCCCAGATGCACCATCATTGTCACCGTAATCATTGGGGATGCTGCTGATGCCTTGTGTGCACCTTGTCAATGCCAGTCTCACTCACTGACTGGTATCTCGATTGATCATGAAATAAAACTGGCTTAGACTTATCTAGGAATTTGGCTTGTTGACTTTATCTTAAAGTGACAGCTTCCACCAGCAGTGATTCCAGGTATGGACAGTTACTCACTTTAGAAATAAGATTTGTCCATGTCCTGGGGAGGCAGATATACCCCATAAGCCCTAAAGTCACTATGCACATAACATAGTCTCAAAACGGGGGGAGGGGCGGGAGGGACGGCAAACAACGGAAGGGACCAGAGACCGTGCTCTGTCACTTGATCACAGCTCTGTCCCAGGATGTCACCCTCATCCTATATATGTACAAGCCTGCCTGGTCAGACAACACGGTCAGATACCCACCGCATGTGAGCCCATAAAGCCAGTGAGAGAGACGGGCAAGGAGCAGTGACCGCAATTGTTCCAGCTTACGGAAGCACAGGCTACCCCTCTGCAGGTGCTGCATGGCAGAATTAAGTTTTCAGGGGACTGCGTGAAACCCAGACTGCGTTGAAGGAATAACTCCCCTTGGAAGACTTGAGTTTCTAAGTGTTGGTGTGGAGAGGTCCAGGAGCTAGCCCTCTTTGAAATGGGTCCTCAGAATAAGTATGAAAGGACCTGCGTCCCTAGGGTGCAAGGAGGCTTGACTGGGCACTGCCTTGGCCCTCACACCACAGGTGGAGGCCATTTGAGCAGCATTGCCGGAGGAGGGGTCCGGAAGGGGTAGGAAACCCCTAGGTACTCAGGAGGAAGTAGGCTGTCAGTTGTTGCTGAGGGAGAGGGGTAAAGGCTGATTTGAACTAAAGAGGGGGAGGACTCCTGGTGGAAGTATGATGCTGGGGGGGAGGAGCCTAGCACTAGGCAGGCAGTCTCGGGAGCGCCTCCTGGTGGCGAGGCTGTGGGTCTAAGTTCTCTCTGCTCACTGCGAGACTAACGCCAGCACTTCCCTCCTCACAACCCCAGAGCCGAATGGCAGAAAGCCTACGTCTGTTTGACTCCATCTGCAACAACAACTGGTTTATCAACACCTCGCTCATCCTCTTCCTGAACAAGAAGGACCTCCTGGCAGAGAAGATTCGGCGCATCCCGCTCAGTGTCTGTTTCCCAGAGTACAAGGGTCAGAACACGTACGAAGAGGCTGCGGTCTATATCCAGCGTCAGTTCGAGGACCTAAACCGCAACAAGGAAACCAAGGAAATCTATTCCCACTTCACCTGTGCCACCGACACCAGTAACATCCAGTTTGTTTTTGACGCGGTGACAGATGTCATTATACAGAACAATCTCAAGTACATTGGCCTTTGCTGAGGAGCCAGGCACAGCCCACTTGCCTGTGGTGAAACCTACGGGGTATCATGCCCCAACTCATGCTAGAGAGGCCCAACCCCAGGGGCAGAAAACAGGGGGCTTGAAGAATGTGTCCCCCACCCCACCCCCAGCCTCTGCCTTCTTGGCCCCCACGTTTCCGCAAACATAAATATATTTGGATAGATTGCTAGGTAGGTAGACACACAGACACGCACACGCACATCCTGAGATGGCAAAGTTCCCCAAAGAGTCGAGGTTTCCTCTTGAGCTGCTGTCACAAGTTCATTCCAAGGCCATCTCGCCCCCTTCACTCTGCCTTCCTGAGTTGGTCCCACTCTGCATGGGGGTTCACATTGGACTGCCCCAGGGGGAGAGGCTGCAGGACTGGGACCAAGTCCGGCCAGCTGTGCCCCTTGCCCGGAAGAAGGCCAGCTCATCAACTGAGCTCTGGACTGGGGACTATCACTGACCAGGAGGGAGGCCCAGAGCAGGGACTGTGTCCCTTCCCTGCTACCCACACCCAGCTCGGCCACTCTGCACCACGTGTGTCCAGTACCTCGGACCTGGGGAAAGAAGTGACTGTACGAATCGGACCTCTGACCACTGGTGGCTCTTTTAAAACAGCTAAAATGTATGCAGCAAAAATTAACCCAGGAAAATGAGTGGCATCGTTTCTTTCAAACTAGGCCAGCTGGGTTTCCAGCTTCCCTTCTGGCTGGTCTCATGTTTTATAAAAGGAAACCTGGTTTTTCTTCTCTGGCATCTTCATTTTTTTGTTGATTTTTTTTTTAATTTTTATTTTTGGCCAAATTTTTATGTTTCGCAGAAAAAAAACTACGGTTTCGGATGTGATTATTCTTTTTTAAATGCAGATTTCCAAAACACGTTTTATTTCAGGTGTCCCTTTTGTGTCTGGCTTGCTGAGTATAGAAGTTGTCATAGGACGATTCAGCTCCTCGGCTCCAAAGAATTGTGGGGCAAGTGGCACCCAACGCCAGCCTCATGGGACATGTACATAAGCCTCTGCAGCATCCTCTTGTAATTGGTGCCGTTTTCTGCTTTGTTTTTATTTAAGAAAAAAATAAATGTCATGTATTTACAGAAGGTTCTTTACCTAGGAGCGAATGAACAATAGCTAAATGTCTTGATATTTAAGGTGTAAATTATCTATGGTTTTGCCAAATGAAGGAAAGGGAGGCAAGAGATGCTACTCCCTGGTCCCCAGATACTCCAAGCCTGAGGTGGGCTGGGAGCTGCTCAGACTCCTGTGAAGGCACAGCCAGAGTTGTGGCCTGAAGGAAGCCCTGCTGGTACCATGCATTCCAGGCTTTCTAGTCCCAGGGCCCACAGGCACTGGTCCTAAAAGAGCCCTGGCTGTGCAGAAATCCAAAATCCCTGCTGCCAAGGGGATGGCACCACTAGAGCCCTTGCCAAATCTCTCTCAACCCTTTGTTTGGTACCCATGAGTTCAAGGTCAATGTATAGAATCGCGGCCAAGGAGTTGGGATGTACAGCGGGAGAGAAGAGCTGATGAGCATATAAAAGTCAAAGATTGTCTACTTTAAGAAAATAAAATACCCTGAATGGAGCCAGACCTTGTTCCTGTGTGCTGTGTGTGGCTCGTGTGTAGCTTTAACTCAGTGCCATCTAAAGCAGCTAGAGACACTTTCCAGCGGGGTCTCTCCCACTCCCTCTCCACGTCTCTGTACCGGCACATCCTCCAGGGAGAACTCCAGACAGCCCTGAGTGTAGGACAGCTGACATCCTCGCAAACATCTCAGACACAGATACACATCTTCTTCACATGTCCCCATGTCACCAACGGCAAGAACCCAAGGGGGGCGGCTTTGTTTAAGGAGATAAAATGTTCAACTGTGCCGGGCGGTGGTGGTGCACACGCCTTTAATACCAGCACTCGGGAAGCAGAAGCAGGTGGATCTCAGTGAGTTTGAGGCCAGCCTGGTCTACAAAGTGAGTTCCAG
>LOJH01001190.1:519-32374 GCA_001685095.1 Ellobius talpinus
TTGGAAGAGCAGGCAATGCTCTTAACCTCTGAGCCATCTCTCCAGCCCCAAAGCAATTCTTTTATGATAGTCTCATGTAGCCCAGGCTGGCCTTGGCCTCTTTGTAGACAACTTAGGATCCTTCATCTCCATCTCCCAGGTGATAGGATTACATCCGTGTGCTGTCTGTCACACCCTGGACTGGGATACTGGTGCTCAAACCTAGAGCCTTACGCATTCTAGGCAAGAACCGTAACAACCGAGCTATGCCCTCAGCCCAGGAAGTGTGTTTCATAATAAGTAGAGAAGACGAAACACAGCCTGACTCTGGCTAGAGTTCCCTAGTACCCTTGAAATCAAACACATGGTTCCAATAGTCATAGATATCAACACTAACTCAGTGTCTTTTCCTATACTAGAAATGGAAGGGACTGTTAACTGGAACTGTTAGGCTCCTAACAAGACAGAACACAGTACAATGGAATATATGTATAAAAACACCAGAATTAAAACCATCACGTATACCAACTGAATTTTTTTTTAAACTGAGTTTGGTTTTGTCCTCCCAGAGAGAGGCTTGAAGAACCTGTACCAGTGACTTAATTATTCGCTAAGTTTAAAAACAAAACCAAAATTCTTTCATTTCTTTTTCATGAAATGCTTTTGTCATTTAATTTAGTAATAGATAATTTGAAAAGGGTGAGTTTATGTTTAACTCGCCTCTCTATCTAATTTAAGACATTTGGCTTTGCTTCAAGATGTTCAGAGCAGAAATGCCTCGTTAGGTTCCCACACTTATCATATGGAGGGCGTAGGATAAATGCTTTCTTCTAGCTGAGACAGCTGTCTCCAGGGACAGCCTCTGGCATTTCCAAGCACTGTTATCTGTAAGAACGGGAGCTGCAGTCACTCACTATGGGAAAACTTCATTAAGGAAACCTGGAGATCAGCAGTCTTAACTGAAGTAAAAACACATCGGGCATGTGTGTTGGTTGAATGGATTTACCAGACAAAACCTCTGACCTTGGGCAGGGCATGTTTAATACAAACCTTAAAAGCCAGCGTGAACAGAGAGAGTGTGTCCAGAGTGGTGAGGCAAACCTCTGTAGCAATGTTGGCTTCAAGAAGCGACTGGTGCAGGACATCTGCCTCCGAGTGGCCATAGCCTATGTGAATCAACACAGCGTTACTGTCTGGGGGTTCCGCACAGGGCTGGCGAGGTTGGCAGCGACAGTCAACTCTTGATTATTTACAGATGATCCCCTTTTCAGGGCCCATCTCCCCCTTTGCCTTTGTAGGGAGTCAGCACTAATAGTGCTCCCGTTTAATGATGCACCTTTTCCAACTCTGGAGGCTCAGTGACAGCAACAGCCATTTACAGTGTGCTTGCTCGGTGCCAGCTGAGTCTGGGAACGCGATGCCATGATCTCATCACTCAGCAGCCCTGTGAAGTATGCACCCTGTTAAATACCTTTTGCCGACAAGGGAAGAGGCCCGGGTAAGCTACAGGGCTAGATTGAGGTCATAAGGTAGTAAGATGGTGGTACCAGCACACCCACCAAGACCAGTTGCAGTCCACCAACTGCATGGTTGAGCTGTTACAATGGCCAGGGTGCTGACAACGTCCCAAACACCCTAATGGTGAGAAGAGATGGGGCCAATGGCCAGTTACTCCACCTAGCTCTACAACTTACTATCTGGTGTTACGGCAAGTTGGCTGACCTCTTTATACTTCAGCTGCCCCATCTGCAGAACAGGGATAAAGTAACCACACTTCAAAGGGCTGCCGGGAGGATAAATTCATTAGTATTGTGAGATTCACAGAAATGTGCCCAGGGCAAAGTGAGCAACATAAAGCATTAAGTCGGTAACACCCAGGCCCGCATTTAGCTAGAATCATGAGCAATAATCAAGAGTTGACTGTACTGCAAATAATCTACTTTCTTTAATAAAAAGCATAAAAGCCAATATATTGGAAAGAAATGCCTATGGAAAGGACCAGAAAGACCTGTCATGTGAATTTAGCTTTATCATACACAACTTAAACATAAACTGCAATCTTCAACAGTGGCTGCAAAATCAACTCAGTAATGATATAAATGCAGTTTGACATACAATTTGAGATATTAAACTATGAAATGGAATGCATTAGCAGAAACACGTGGAGAGGATGTAAAGATGTTACCATGGTGTCTAGCTGATACAGAAAGATGGCAACACAACAGGACACAATGTAACGACTTTCTCCAAGGAGTGATTGAGGCAGCAACACCTACTAATTGGTCTTTTGTTTAATACTCCAGAGAGGAAGATGTTAGTTCAGAGATCAGAAAAATCTATAGAGTTTCCTTGAGATTACTAATGGGAACCACCCTCCATCCAGAACCCGTACTCCAAATTCCTATTTGGGTCACTGCATCAGAGGACTGATATAGTCAAATAGCAGGAAGAGAGAATAGCAGGACCTTGCTCTGACTGAAGGAAATGTGAGAATTATCATTCCTCAAATGCTAGAGAGGAGCTTTTAAAGCCACGGGAGGTGCTTTGAGACTGCCAAGAAAACACTATCAAGTGTATTCATTCAACTCTGCTTTTCAACAGGTAGTTCTGAGATTTTATGTCTGGGGTACCCTGTCCCCCTGTGTCAGGGCTGTCTCCCTCCTCATGAGGATACAAAATATATTTGACACCATCCTGTTTTTTGTTTGTCCATTTTTTAAAGGATGTATTTATTTACTATGGATACAGTGTTCTGCCTGCATGTATGCCTGTATGCCAGAGGAGGGCATCAGAGCTCACTACGGATGGTGTGAGCTACCATGTGGTTGCTGGGAATCAGAACTGGAAGAGCAGCCAGTGCTCTTAACCTCTGAGCCATCTCTCCTGTCCTTCTTTGTCCATTTTTGAACAAACAGTTGTCTAGAGAAAAGAAAGCTGGCTATTTGGGGTGTACTAATGCCACCGTACTGCCTTTACACAAGCCAAGGCATTGCTTTGGGGGGTGAGGTGGGATAAGATACAGTGAAGGGAGGATTGACGAATACTGCGACAGAAATACAAACCATGGAGAGGGGACAAAACCCAAAATATCAACTGCGATCAGGCCAGCTAAAAACATTCCCATAGGCCTCAAGGACCTTTAAGGAAGCTGCTGTTCACTCCCAGGGAGTTGTGGTCTGGGCTAAGAGTTTGGAAAGAATGTGGTTACTGGTGATTTTACAGCTTTCTCTTTATAGAATTGCCCTTCTTTCTACAAAACACTCAGGCTAAGTGCATGCAGGTAGCTATTATAAATGAGATGGTCTCCTACTGAGGAATCCCTGTAGCACTGACCTACTCCTGGCCCAAAGCCTGGAAACAAAGAGAATCAGAACTTAACATGTCTTGTCATTTTAAAAACACAGAACCAAGGTGCCAGGCTGTTTAAGTGACAGAATTACATACACATGAAATACAGCAATGACAAAAATGCCATGATCTACCTATCTCTTGGGATCAGCAAAAATGGGGACGGGATGGGTGTAGAGATGGGTATCGGGGTGGGTGCATATATGAGAAGAGCATAATGATATACAGATATGAAAATATAATGGAACCCCTTTATTCTGTACATTAATGAAAAAATTAATTAAAAGTCACAAAAATTAAACAAAACCCAAAGAAAAGGGATTAATTCAGATTTGTGGAGAATGAGTCTGTCTGGGTCACACAGAAATCTGTCCTCTCAACAGAGGCTTGTCACACGGCCTCAACTCAGTAGAATTCTTAAACTAGCGCTCAACCTTGTAAGATCCCTGACACTTAGTGGCAGCTCAGACTGTCCTCAGTCACAGAAGCCGAGACAGAACGTCTCAGGAAGATGCTATCAACAGTCATGTTAGAGAACACAGGAAAATGAAACAGTCAGTAACTCCACAAGACTGGCCTTCAGAGACCAAGATTTCCCAACTGAAGGCTGAGGGAAGGATAGGCATGGCTCACACTCACATATACCCGCCATCTTAGGTCTTGTTTATCAGGGTGTCTCACCGGCCTGGGGCCCACCAAGCACGCCAGGACGGCTAGTCAGTAAGTTCCAGGAGTCGCCTGTGCTAAATTACACACGTGCCGGTGCCCCCACACCTGGCTGGTTATGTTCTAATGTGGGTTCTGTCAGGGAGAACTTTACTAGGCTAAGCCCCAGTCCAAGGGTTAGCGGTGAGAGTGTTGTGAAGACTATTGCTTCCACTAGAGGGCGGTAATGCGTGGCTTGGATTCCCTCCACCCCTGCTCTGCCTGCAGGAGCAACAGGCCTCTGCCACACAGGGGTGACATCTTTGGGTGACATGTTGTGGGCTGGTTTGGGAGTCCTCAGCATTCACAGCTCACATTTATAAACATTTTAAACCACCTTTATGCCTAGATAACACTTGTTTTTATTTTAAAATTGTGTGTTAGCGTGTGGTGTGAGCACGCTTGGAGGCAGAGACACATGTTGCGTGTCTTCCTCTACTGCCTTCCATGTTATTAGAGAAAACTTCAAACTACATTTCTTTACTTGACTATTATTTGTGTGTGCTTGTTTGGAGGGGAGAGGGCCATTCGCAGAAGTAAGTTCTCTCTTTTTTACCACATGGGCCCTGGAGATTAAACTCAAGTGGACAGGCTTTAGGGGCTGAGCAATCTCACTCTCCCGTCTCCAACTTATTTCTCTCCAGGCAGGTCCTTTTACTGAACCTGGAGCTTACTGTATTGGCTGGAATCGCTGGCCAGCACATCCTTAGGATTCACCTGCCTCTGTACACCCAGGCCTGAGGTGACCGACACACACCAGCTTTTATGTGAGTGCTGGGAATTTCAACTCAGGTCTTCTGGCTTACACAGCAAGAACTTCACCAATACACTGCCCCAGCACCAAGACTTGTTTTAAAACCTCAAAGGATTTTGAACACTCAAGGGCCAAAAGTGAGCACACCTCCACGTCATCTGTCAGGTTTAAATGTAATTAACCCTACTGTAGCTTACAAGTCCATCTCGCCTGCCGACTCCATCTGTAACTTGGCCTCTTTCCCAAGACCCTGCATCAGAATGATTGCGGCAGGAGCCCCCCAGCCACCTCCGCCTTCTGATGGTGAGGAGTGAGAGAGATGGGTCAGACCCACAGTCTCCCAGGCTGTGCTTCCGGTTCCATGGCTGATTGTCCTCTATGGAACAAAATTCTGTATTTTTATTGTGACTTTCCTCCCTTCTGGATAACCCATACACACCCAGAAAGACAGGAACTTTAGGGTATAAAACATGAACTGACAAAGCCCCTTTCCTGCTGAAAGGACTCCTCAGATAGGAACCCACCATCTTACCTATGCCAACTACATGCATGTGGCTTTATGAGATGCCAATGTAGTTTATGTAAGAAAGCATAAATGCGATCAACATCAGTTACTCACCTCTCCCACCTAACTGCTTTCTTAGGCTTCCCTCACAGATGAGCAAGGGTGTATACAGAATAAAGAACAATATTCTAAGGCAAATGATATAATTTGCTAGCTCCCCTGACTCACATAAGAAAACAAACATGCGCAGAGCTATCTGTGGCCACGATCCATGAGGCGCAAGCTCACATGAACCATGGCACTGACTGTCTCTTCTTCGAGGAATACCGCAGAATAAAGGCCACCTGAGTTTGAAAATGGCACTAAGTACACAGCCTCAAAATGTGAAGACACCTGAAGGACATGTGGCCCAAGCTCGTGTCCCCTCTGAGGACATCATGACAACTAACCTCAAGCAGGTAACCTCATTTGTAACCCTGAGCCAATTCAGTTGCAATAAACATCATTACTGATGGACTAGCACCTCAGATGACCTATGAAGATACACCGGTTTCAGAAATGCGTGTGTTCCAGGATTCTCCCACATCCTCCTCTCTGGGGAGTAAGGGAGGAGCATGTGTAGAAGACTGGCTGTCATGGGCCTCTGCTGCCCCCTGCTGGCCACGATGATGTCTGACAAAAAGGGAAGAATTGGCCACCAAGAGAAGTAGCTTTAGCCTCTGCATATCCCCGGCAGGCAAGCCGCCCACTTCCAGGCTCTGCATCACATTGCCTGGATTTACAGAAGGGGCTGTATTTACTGCAATACAATTTCTTTTTCTTTTTTGCAAAGGGACATACATGATCCCAAGCTTCCCCAGAATACCTAGGTAGAGATGAGCAGGTATGTATGCATACAGATATGCCATATACACTGTACACATGACACAGTAGACGTTCATTCTCTTTGCAGGCTAGGCTAACGCCATCTAATCAGAACTCAATCTCGAGAGTAAGACTGAGTCCTGGAAGACGTGATGATTTAACAACTCAAGAAGAGGAACCGTGGAGACACAGGCGGAGGCCAAAGGAATCAGAGAACACTACTTCCTGGCAGAGCAGGAGAGACAGGTGACTGAGGACAGCGTGCCACTGAAACTGAGGGGAAGGCAGGGTGCCAGCTTCTCCGTGGGCTGCAGGGAGAAGCCAGTCTCGCTGATAGGCTGGTTCTGCAGCAGCCCAGCCTGCTGTGTCTGTCCTGCCACGAGTCCCTGCTACTGCTGCTGCCTCCATCTGCAGGAAGGGGCGGTTTCCTGGCTGGGCTGTCACTACTGTTCATCTGACACCCATTCTCTGGAGCTGGGGCCTTCGTCCGCTTATGGAAAAATCCTCCAGTGTTCCCACATTTATTTCAGCAGACAGTAAAGGGCTGTGGCATAGATAATCTGGGGAAAGTGAGCTCCAACAGCCCAGCGTGGCACAGGGGACTGTGTTTCTGCTCCAAAACAGGAAATGAAAAGTAAAAAATAACAGAACCCCTGGCTCATCAAGCCCAACAAAGGGTTAAAAATACAAGTATTATAGCCGCAAATGTCTCATAAATATGCATCCTACTCTACGTGGAAGAGCACAGAACCAGAACTGGAAGTCCTGACTTAGTTCAGCGCGTGACAGATGATATGACATTGTTCTGAGAGAAGCCTGGACCCTCAGGGTGAGATTGTTCCCTAAATTTAGCTTTAACTTTGTTGGTGAAAGCGTGGAAAGCCGCTGCATAGGTTTGTTTCTCTGTTTTGTGTGCTTTTTTTTCCTTTTAAAAAGTATTTATGTGTATGGATGTTTTGTCTGCATATATGTTGGCCAGAAGTCCCTGGGACTGGAGTTAAGATGGTTTTGAGCTGCCATGTGGGTGCTGGGAACTGAACCCAGGTCCTCTGGTAGGTAGAACAGTCAGTGCTCTCAACCACTGAGCCATCTCTCCAGTCCAAATTTTGTGTGTTTTTTTCTGACACAGGTTCTCACCATGTAACCTTGGCCTCAAATTCAATATATAGAGTAGGCTAGCCTTGAGCTCGCTCACAGAGAGTCATCCCCCTGCCTCTGCCTCCTGAGTGCTGGGATTAAAGGTGTGTGCTACCACACCCGAGAAGCCTCACTTCATGCTGCCCTTCTTGGGTCTGTTTCCAATACAAGGTGGTGGGAAATGTTGTCTTTATGCAGAGACTGCATGAAGAAAGAGGTCTGACAACCACAGCAGACAGAATTATTGCGATTAGGGACGACGGGAAAATATTAATAACCATGTATTAAAGACAGTGCTAGGAATGAGAACGTGGTTTTGTAGGACTAGCTATGTCATGCTCGGAGAGGAGAAGGAAAAGCTTTTGAGAAAACAGAAATAGAAGCGGGACTCCACAGATGGTCTTATTAATTTTTCATGGGCTGCATGGCCGGTACCTTTTAGGTTTTCTGCTTTGAGAAACCCATAGGTAGATTAAAACACCAAAATTTCTAGAAACGGCATGAAGCTGTTTGGGTAACTGGTAGAAGTAAATAAATCTAAAAGCCGGTCCCACGTACTAGCAGAATGCCTACGGTGAAGTTAGGAAAGCCCGCAGTTAGAAGGCGAGGCGGATGGAAAGGTCTCGGTTGCAAGTGAAGGGGCCTGGAGAGCAGACCCCAACCGGATTACATCTTACCATTGTCTACAGATATCCCAAGCACACTTGATATCTTTCTCACACTGAAAACACAGAAAAAGTCACTTTGTTACTGGATGCTTTTCCATACCCTTGCAAATCGAGTCACGGGCTTTAAAAAATTCATTTGCAGGCGGGATGTCAGAACGTGGGCGCTCAACCAATTACACGCATGGAGCAGGACCCAGGTGTGACGGGAGGAAGGGATGGGGGGATAAAATGAACACAAGAAATGCATGCGCTAAATTTAAAATACGAGACAGTGTCTGGCCATTGGATCTGCCGAATTCTGTCTGGAGTTAGGGCAAAGAGACCAAGCACTTTCAGATGGGTGCCGTAGCTGATTGGGCTCCACATTCTGTCACCCCCCACTGCTCAGGACACTCCTCCAAGAAAGGGAACTCTTCTTCCTAATGTTTTGCTCTGGAAGAAAAATCAAGTCGGTGACGTGGTACGGTGTGGCCGGGGCTGTCCCCTCTGAGACGGCACAGAGATGGCTGGCTGTTACGATGGTATGGCATGGGACTTACTGTGGTTAAAAGTGACAGAGTTATCCAGGCTGCCCAGCTGCTGCAATCTGGCATGCATCATTCCTGTTCTGTTACGGGAAACAGGCAATGTCTGAGACTTTCGATCATGACCTACGGGTCCCAACCCCTCCTGGTTCCTGTAACGTGAGTGAAATGGGATAGAAGCAAACGTTAGATGTGTTATGGCAAGCGAGACAGGAGCATTAGTGAGGCTGGGACATGACACAGGGACAGCCGGGCTCCAGGAAGCCAAGTGGCCAGGGACACAGACAGCCGGCAGCTCCGACACAGTGCACAGCGAAGCCACCAGACTTCGAAGGAGCAAAACCAAGCCAAGGCATTGAGTCTTTCTCAGTGTAAGAAAGTCCGGTGGAGATGCTCTTTTAAAACAAGAGCATTGCTCTGGGGTGGAGGTAACAGTCAGCATCTGACAAGAGAGCACTGCAAACCTCTTGGAACTACGTGGCATAAGCAAACCTTTATCCTAATATTAAACAAGGCACTGACAGAAGCAGAGGACACATGCGATGGAAGGGGTTAAACGAGTCAGTTGAACACCTGTATTCTTACCCAAGCAGGAGGAAGTGCCACACACTTTGTTAAACTTGGGAAGCGGCCGAGTAGAGAAAACAGACAAGTGTCCGGGTTAGCAATCAGACAGCTCACTTCCCTAGTGTGTACCATCACCAGAGCAGACGGAACCAGACTGTGACACCTGTCCCCTGTCCCAGAGCCAACCATGCCCCTTACAGTGTTATTGTGTGTAGGACAGGGACATGCAGGGATTGTCATCAACAGCATGCTGCTGGATCCCTTCCCAGGGACAAGGAGAAGGCACAGTGTTCACACAACCACACCACTGCGGACGGCAAACACTGACGACATTCATGTCATGGTTCAAGACCCCGGTCACATGCAGCAGAGACCATGACAATCTTTGTATAGAGCAGGGTGTGTCTTTCCACAGTGCAAGAAACAAAGTGAACACGTCTCTACCCCCGCCTCCCCTGCCCATCCACTCTTAATTGTCCATATTCTATGCAAATATATACAGGGGCTTACACAATGACAAACTTTCCTCCAAAAGCTAAATTTATATCCACTAATGGGGAGGGAAAACAAAGAGCCACTTTAGAAATTATTCTGAAATATTTTGTCAGGGAGGGGCTGGCAGCTTCCCAGTCACCAGTTCAAGCTCAGAGGTTTTATCCTACTTGGCAGAACATTTTCCAAATGCCTTACTGTGATGGAACTTGGAGAAACAGCCAAGAAGGCGTGGCAGTTGCCAAGCACAGAGCCTTTTGGTGGTTAGCAGATGGACCACATGCCTATCTTCACCGGGCAATGTGGGAGAGAGGAAGTCAAGCTATGTTTACTGGCATCCAGGCACCCTGTATATACTTGCATTTTGTATTCAAAAACAAACATAAAATCACAGTGGTGATAAAAAAAAAACAGAGGTTAAGACCAGGGAACTTTAAATGACCACATTTTCAATTAAAACGAAATACTAATAAGAGGAAAATGCGAAATGGTCTCACTAAATTTGTTTCTTTTTAAAAGAGGACACAAGCTTTCATTTCGTAACACAAAACATAATTCCAAAAAGTTCTCGGATATCCCCAGCAGCGACAGCAGCAGCATAAAGAGTCAACCACACTCAAATGCCGTGCCTATTAACGTCTGTTCTGTTTCGCTGCTGTAAACCACAGGAAAACAAATTCAATTAAAACTAGACTTAGCAGGCTCTCTTAAAACCAATGCAGTTTTACACTTATAACCAAACTGTTAAAATATAACAGAGGACCGTGATGGAATGCCCTGCCCCCGACACAGAAAGACACATGGACAGACAGATACACGGGGTGGCGGTAGGGCAGGAGAAGGCCTGGGAATGACAAGCTCTGCTGGGAGGAAACGCCCCCAGGAGGGCTGTCTGATAACACATCTGTACTCCTGAGTGTGGGCAGGACAGGTTCGTGGGGAGACATGGTACCAACAGAGTTCTGTGAGACAAGAACAGAGCACTTCCTGACTGGTCAGAACCAAGGAAAAGCTCCATGTGAAAGGCCAGTGAAGAGTCACACAAATCTGACACAGGCTTTTAGAAACATTCTCTTAATTATGGAGAAAAAAATAAAAAGAATGGTTAGATGAGAATGGAGCTGCTTCCTGGCTGGGAGCAGGGGCGGTTTTAAAGCCAGATAGGACACGAACTCATCGGGGAAGGAGAGAGCATGGGGAGGGGACAGAAGGAGACAGAAGTGAGTTAGAATCCAGGATCCTCCTGGGAGGATTATCTGTGGTGGACAAAGGAGACAGAAGGAAGGCAGGAACGGTTCCTTGGCAGCAACCTGGCTGCTTGTGTGAATCCCACCTGCCGGCCACCACAGGGGACCATTCTCACACAGCCTCACAGAGAAGGACACTCCATGTCACAGGTCACCCCACAGTACCTGGCTATGTAGCGCTTCCCCATGTACTGGAACTGGTGCAAGCAGACCCTGCGGACAGATGGCAGAAAATGTGCGGTTAGAACTGTGTTCCGTCCACGGCTTTGTTTAAGTTTATTCACCATAATAGAAAGGGTAGTGATGATGTACTAGCCCTTAACACTTGGCTTTGAGGAAATTTTCTGTAAGGTCCTCCACCCAAAGGGAAGCATTAACATATCAGGGAAGGCATACAGACACGCGTGGCCATTAGCACTGCTGTCATGGATGGAGTGCATTCAGCCCTTCAGGGCTGGCAGACCCGCCCCGAGGCAGTGTGCCTTAGAACGTGTTGGAGACGCCCATTGACCCTGTTACTTCTTCCCTGTCTGAGTCTGAACGAGGAGCTCTGTCAAGCAGATGGAACGGTCCCTGACAGGCACCAAGTACAAAACTCTCTGTTTTGAATAGAGCCACAAAACCAAACCTTTAAAAGCCATGCATTTTAATAAGCGGTAGCTATTCTCTGGGTTCACAGCATGACAACCTCCTCATGGAAGTCAGTTATGGGAGCGGTCACGGGATGGAACCACTTCTGCCAGCAGGTCAGGTCCCTAGGCTTCCCCTCACAGTTCTGATACACAAAGCTCAGAACAAGATTTCCATGTGAGTTTCTTCAGACAGCTTTTGCACTAGACAGACACAAAGCTGCCTAAGTCATCAGGCATGCAATTGTAAACTGAATAACCAATAACAGAGCTGAGGAATTCTTTTTTTGACCAGGACGTGTATTTGGTTGAGGGGTGCTGAGGTGCTGTTATAGGTCGATAAATCCTAAGTGTTAAATTTCAAAAACAGCCCAAATTCTGATTTTGAAAAATTATCTGCCCTTAGCAGTTTTAGATAAAGTTCTATGGATCTGTATTTCTAAAAATAAAGAGCTTAAATGAATTAGAAACTTATTCCAAAGAGGTAAAAACAAAAACAAACAACAATAACAAAAAAACCCTACCAAACACAGTAGCCACAAGTGCAGTGAAAACATTTTGCACAGTTTTATCAAAGTGGCTTAAGTACAGAGGTTTCTCACCAGCCACAGGCAATTATTTACGTATCATAAGGCTGGCCACTGTTGAGGATGAGGGAAACTGAGTCACGCACTACATCCTGCCCGAGGACACAGTGTCCCCCACACCCCCCCAGCTGGAAAGATGAAGAGGCCACAGGTAAGGACAAAGCCACTCACTCAGATATTGTAAAGAAATCCATCAGTTCGGCGGTTGAAGCTTTGTTCCAGTACGTAAACAGTGCATCTGAAACAAGCATTTATCTGGTCAGATTCACAATATACAGTATATATATATATTACTTATGACATTACAGATAGACTCCAGAGTGTGGGTCTCCATCACTGCCTATTTTGTATTTGACCAAAAGGCAAACCACACTAGTGGGCCCTCCTGGATAACACACACAGCAGGCTTACTCAATTCCAAGAACACTCAAACTTCTGAACTTTAATAATGTATTACCTAGTGCTGCGTTATAGTGCGAGGCATCCATTTAGCTTGTACATAATGTGCTCTTAACAGATTAGAAAACTGGAAGAGTCTAAGAGGCCATAATAATCCAAAGTTGGCCTCTCTATTTCCATCTATAGAGACCTTCCCCCCTCTTCGTAGGATTTGTTGACAATGAAAACATCTGCTGATTTGCTTTTAAAGTTATTTTAGATTTGTTTTTTTTATTATGTGCATTACATGTGTCTGTGTTGGGTGCCTTCGGAGGCCAGAGGGCATCTCATCCCTGGAGTTGGAGTTATAGGCTGTGTGAGCTGTCCAGTGTAGGGGCTGGAAACTGAACTCTCCAGTTCCTGCCTTTTAAAAGAATATAAATCGGCTCTACTCAGTGCCAAACACATTTGAATCTCTATGTGAGCCCTCTCGACTGGGCCCATTTGACATGGGGACATTCAGGTCTCTTTTATACGACGCTGAAAAGCAGGTAAAGAGAGTTCCCTCCAGGAAAACGGCTCAGTCCTTGGAGGCTGAGATGAGCACGGAGACCAATGGTTGTAGTTCTGTATTCTACATTTATCAGGGGCAGGGACAGGAAGGGAGACATGGGCTATGTGGCATGGAGCTGTGCCAGGCTGTGCTAGGTGTTGCCCCAGTTTCACGGGCATGTCACCCAGTCCTCACCCTGACCCCATGTGGACGACAAGTTCTCATTTATTGGAGGCTCATATTTGAATGTATTAAAATGTATCTCCCATTTTCTTCCCTGGAGAATCACGGCTGAACGTAGACCACAGGTAGCCATGTTCTAGGGCCAGGTCTGACTCATGTGACCAACAGTAAGGGTGTAAGCTTCCCCCCCGGAGGGTTCTGAGCTCAGGTAGACAAACTGCTGAGTTGAGCTGGTCATCACAGGAAGGTGAGCCCTGAGGAGCCTCCCAGCGGCCCAGCATGCATCTGTGGCTACCACTAGCACACACCAGGCTGAACAGCCGGTGGCCAGCGATCTCCCTGCTAGTCCTGGCTCTGGATTCAGGCTACTCAAGGAGGGTGCCTGAGAAAGGACGGTGCACATGGACTCGTTACAGTGGAAAGGAAATGGTGTGTAAGCTGCAGTGTGGTACGACCGCCTCTGTCGTCTGGCAAACCATCTTCTGGAGTGGTTTTCTCCCTTGCCTCTACCACACACACACACAAATCAAGACTAGATAGATTTCTAGGGTTGACTGAAAGCTTTTTAATGCTACCCATTTAAGAAAATATGGAGACATTTTTATGACCCTGGATTTCTAAAATGGGACTTATCTAGAAGGCATGGTTTCTGTCCTTATCACGGCATGAACTGGAAACCAGGTAGGGTAGCCTGTGTCCCATCCCAGGGCTCTGGAGGTGATGGCAGGAGGGTCAGAAGTTCAAAGCACAAAGGTCCAGCCTGGGCTATATGAAACACTATATTTAAAAAATTCCATTTTAGAATTTGTTTTCTAGAATAAAAGTAGCCAATTTTTCCACTTCAAGGCTTCTATTTCTACAGCATTCAGAAAATTAATACGATTTTTTTTTAAAGAAACAAAGATGGGATTCTCTTAAATATTTGAGGTTTTCAACTAATGCCACCTAAAATGATTTACTGAGACACGGAGGACAAGGGGGTGGGGTTTTGGCTCTACCCACGGTCAGACACACTCTGGCTCTACCCACAGTAGGACACATTCCGGCTCTACCCACCGTCAGACATGCTCTTCAGCACATAGAGGAAACACATGAGTAAGCTCTTGATCTCGGACTGGTCCAGTTTGTCACAGCGAACCACAGGATTTCCCAGCATGCCGCTTGGCTGGTGCTGAAAGGAAATGCAGGTGAGCTTGCTACTCCGCAATGCGCACACGTCTCCCTTCAGAGAAAAAGACGCTTTTGCTTTGAGGCAAACACTACAGACTGCAGAGACCTGGTAACCCGCAGGCAGAGTTCACAAAGAAACCTCTCACGCAGGTGTAACACACACAGCTACCGCCTCCGGCTCTGACTAAGGGACAAGCAGGAAGGCACAAACCTTCCTTTCACACCTGAGGAACAGTTTTCATTATGCCAAGGGGGGAAAAACTCCTGAAATTCTAAGTAAAATCTCATGCAAAAAAAAAAAACCCACATGTACAGGAGGATCTATTCCGGGAGGGAGGACGCCAAGGCACCACACAGCCCTCATCTCAGGTCAGCGTGGTGAGCCTTAGCAGTGGCTACAAACCAGTCCTGAAGCCGGCAACTGAGGCCTGTCATTCAGGGCACAACATGGGTGTGCTGGGGGAGCGGACGGAGAAACATGTGACAGATACACAAAAGGACACACAGGGACACAGAGCACAGCACTACCAACCACGCTAAATGGTGAGGCCACTCCTCAGTCAGCTGACTGATACAGAAACATCAGAAAGCTTGGGGCTGAGGAGGAGCAGTTTTACCACTAGGAAGCAGCAGGATTGGGTTCACAACGAAGCAGCTCAGTAAGAATCTTAGATCCTGGTGAAAGACGCAGAAGACTAAAAACAACCCTTCAGGTTGTGTTTCCAATTTAAATCAAGAACTTTTTTTTTGCCAAATGCCAAATGAAAAGAATCATAGAAAAAAGTGTTGGTGGTTAATTTATATATATAAATTATATATAATATATATATCAGGTTCAACTAATAAGATGTGTAATCATTTTCATTTAAGGAAGAAATGCAGCTGTCATGAGTGGTAAAAGTGCCCTGAGCTGAGCCAAGAGCAGACAAGGGAACTCAGTACTTCTTGCAGGGAGAAGACGGGTGCAGCATGCAAAGTTTCCTCTGGCACAGGTGGAACTGTTAGGAGGGAAAAGTCCATGGTGACCCGGTGTTTCCTGGCTGACTGGCAGCTCTCCTCCTCTCCCGCACTGGGCACGACACAAGCGGAGTGCCTCTGGAGCAGCTTGTCCCTCTACACACGAAGGCATGTTGGGGCCAAGGGAAAAGTTCAACACATCATGACAGACCCAGACTGACATGTTCACGTCTCAACACACATGCGCCTAAAGATAACTGTGGCAAGGCCGTTCACAGAATCGGCGACAAGGTCACAGACTTGGTGCTGAGGCTGAGGAAGGATGTTATGGAAGCGAGAAGCACATCCCTAAACGCCTGTTTATTGGCAGAAAACTTTCTTATAACTTGAAGTCACTTAGAGACACAGCCCCAAGAATACCAACCTACCAGGTTCCCGGTTAATATCTAACCTTTATCTTTTCCTACAAGGTTCTAGGGAGGCTGTGGCTGAGTAATGTGAACGGGAAGGTTTGTAAAACGAAGGAAGTGTGTGTTAGGAGTGGGTACAGTGTAACCAGAATGGTTCAGCCACGGCTCAGCACTGGTAAGATTAACCCAGACAATATGCCAGAATCATTTGCTCCTGCCTGCTCCACTGTAAACACTGCCTGGATGGGTGTGAGACTCTGGAAACAGGAACCACAGTTTCAGGGGACTCCAGGGATCTAGAGCTCCACAGCAGGGCGCTTGCCTGACATGCAGAGGGCTCTGGTTTCAGGTTACCAGCAGCACACTAAAATGGTAACAACCAGGACACAATGAATTCAAGGTCTGAGCCACAGCCTTAGCCAAAGCTGAGTAAGGTGTGCAAAAACAACAACTCCAGGGCTGGAGAGATGGCTCAGAGGTTAAGAGTATTGCCTGCTCTTCCAAAGGTCCTGAGTTCAATTCCCAGCAACCATCTGTAATTGGGTCTGGTTCCCTCTTCTGGCCAGCAGGCATATAGACAGAATATTGTATACATAATAAATAAATAAATATATAAAAAATAACTTGTTAGTTTAAAAAAAAACAACCAATTCCAAAGGTCGCATGGGATAAGCAGCAGGATGCAAGGTGGGTTACCCTGGTCATACCCATTATAGAAGCAACACCACGTCAAGGGAGAGAGATCACCTTATCCAGGGAATTGCTCTTTTCAGGGTTCCTTTCCAGAAGGCTGTTCCCGGAGTCTGTGCTGATGAGAGAGCCTCTTGAATCGGCGTTCCTCACACTGTTGATGTTGGGGGTTGAGGCTGTGTATGGAGACGCTGAGGGGACATTAAAGGGAGACCCAGCTTTGGTTAGACGGCACAAAATAAAGAGAAGTACTCGATTTCAAGAGGAACTGTTTTCGTGGCTAGTATTCTTCTATAAGGGCATGACTTGAGAGTTGTATTCAATTATTTTAACTTTTAAAAAAATTATTTTAATTTTATGTGTGTGTTTGTCTGCATAAATACATATCCACCATGAGAGTCGGGTGCCTGTGGAGCCAGAAGTCCTGGGATTGGAGTTACAGATGGTTGTGAGCAAACATGTGGGAGCTGGGAACAGAACCTAGGTCCTCTGCAAGACCCGCAAGTCCTCTTAACCACAGAGCACTTCTCCGGTCTGTCAATGACATCACCTTTGAAAACCCGGGGAAACAGAAACTGAGATCAAAACAGTCTTTCACTGCGAATTCACTTACTGGGAACTACTTTGGTTTGCTCAGACTAAAGTAGCATACATAATTTCAGAATGGGACTCAAAAAGAAAAAAAGGATAAATCCAACCAAAACATTTTAATCAAAAAGTAAACTACAGTGTGCAACCTGTATGCTGAGCTGCCTCAGGGAAGTCTCAGGAAGTACAACGGGATATTAAGGACCCACAAGGACACTGGCCAGACACTGCATTTCAACAGAGGACCCTGCTATGCTTCCTCTGCTGATGCCATGTCTTCCTGCAGCTGGTATTTGGTACTTTGCTTTGGTAAAAGCAAGTTTTGGTCAACAATGTGAAACAGGAAGTGAACAATTTGATCCAATTAAGTATCCATATGGTATAAACAACCGACTAAAAACAGCCTGAAGTCACTAAAAATGAAATGAAAGGTTTTCTTTTCCTTAAATTTGTGCACATTGTTTTCAAAAGGCCTTCTAAGGTGCAGGGATGTAAGTACTGTTTGATTTTAAGGCCTGGATAAACAGATCTGTAAACAGAGAATAAATTCTGATAAACAATGTTATTAGTTTTGACTTGAAGATACCATGAAAAATGATGACAGGTCCACCCTTAATTTGTAAACTGAAAATATTTGGCAACGTCTGTTATAAACAGAGGAAGGAAGGAAGGAAAGCTCGCTTGGAAATAAAATTTTTTACATGTCTGAAACAAGAGTATTTGAAGGTAGAAACCCGTCTCTACCTAGGACCTATGGAGGTGTTCATAAGGTAAGGAATTAGCTTCCTGTTAGATAAGAGGAAATAAATGATACACTAAAAGGACTCTTTGGACTTGTCATCTTACGAACAAACAGGCCTTCAGCGGAGAAAGTCCAGGTTTTGCAGATGGTTTCAGAGGAGATGCTTGGCACTGTGCTTGGCAGCTGTGGGAGCACAAGGCTGAAGACCCAAGCCCAGAATACCACTACTGCAAACCACAACAGATGCTGCAGATTTCAGTAGGAGAAGGGGCGCATGCAGGCTGAGACACTCCTACACCAGATGGGAGGATGGGAGGGTGGATGGATGGGAGGGTGGATGGATGAGAGGGTGGATGGATGGATGGGTGGATGGGAGGATGGATGGATGGATGGATGGATGGATGGATGGATGGATGGATGGACGGGCAGACGGACGGACAGACCGATGAATAAGCCATGTTCAGTTTTTCTAATTCTCTTAGCTGTCGCACTTTTAAACATCATTGCTAATGGCCCGAGTTCACCCCCTCTCAGGCAGCCTGGAGATGATCTTGATGATTACAGATGTGTTATGTGACGCACATGTAAACTCTTCCCCCCCTTCCTAGCGTTACTATAAAGTACATGCAAGGCTGCGTGACCCCAGCACCGCAGACTGCCACAAGAATGGGTGAAAACCTTATGAAGAAATTGTAACACCTTTCTATAGGGAGAGAAAAGAAATGCATGCCATGACCACATGGTAATTATCATTCTCTCTAAACAATCTCAGCTCACAGTGGAGGTGGGACGCGGAACTGGGATGGAAGGGGTCAAGAAGTGGACACTATACCCACCATTCTGGGGTTTTCAAACCTGACTCCAAATTCCAGTCCTGATTTAAGGCAAACGAATGCAGTGATTCAAAATTGACCTGCTTATTCTGTCCTCACATGTGTGTGAACATGTGCATGTATGCAGGTGTGAACATGTGCATGTATGCAGGTGTGAACATGTGCATGCGTGCATGCAGGTGATGTGTGTTTGTGCCCTCACCAAGGGAATTACTTTATTTTTTTAAATTTCCAAGTATTTTTTAAAGACTATTTTAAATACTGCCTATTTATTTCAGAAATTAGTACAGCAATGTCACTTTCACAGGGAATGACTTCAAAAATTATTTTTATTTTATGCATATGGCTGCTTTGCCTGCATGCATGTATACCTGCCCACAGAGGTCAGAGAGGGCTTTAGATCCTTTGGAAATGAAGTTACAGACAGCCGTGGGTGCTGGGAACAGAACCTAGGTCCTCTGCAAGAGCAACCCGTGCTCCTAACCCCTGAGCTATCTCTCTCCAGCTCACAGGGAATGAGTTTTTAAAGATCTTAAACAGCCAGGCTAAAACAAAGTTCAGTTCCCATCTCTTCCATTTGGACAGAGCAGGAGGAAGGGGATCTGTGAACCTAGGAGGTTTGTCCTCTAAAGCAGGAGGAATCTCAGGGCGACTGTTATCTAGGAATCGGTTCTAGGAATTCTCACTTCATACTCTGAAGACATTTGAGGGACTTGTTCTCAGGATGCTTGGTAATGTGACTTCTTCACACTTGCCAGAAGGACAAGCCCCAGATCTAAAGCCGTCTGGAGGCTCCCTCCTGGGTAGCAGCTGCTACAGCATCCAGAACAAAGGCCAAATCTAGATGCAAACCCCGTTCCCAGGTGGGGCTTCCCCGGAAGATGTTCCTACAAAGATCAAGGGTCAGTGCTGTTAGACAGAAGCACAGAGAAAGCCAGTGTAAAAAAGACGTTGTGGTCACCTCGGAAAAAGTGGATTTGGGTCTGGAAATGCGATGAAGAATGAAAGAGAGCAGATCCGTCAGAAGCCCCTTCCATAGCTGCACCCTGCATGTGCAGCAGTCCAGGTCCATTGGGGCCGTGCGGGTCACGCTAAGGAGACCAAGGAATCTCAAACCCTAACACTGAATTCTGAATTGAACACCATGAATTCTGAAGAGAGAATCAGACAAGCCAAACAGCCCCTCATTGTGGCTTGGTCAGTTCCACAAAGTCTGCAACGATTCCTTGTGGTCCTGTCAAGCGCTGGCCAGAGAAGACCGAGCATTAAGACTTCCGGACACAGCGCTAGGTGCAGACTCATCTCCTTGGCCCTGAGACTGCATTATAAAGGACGGAGACCACAGTACAGCTAAGCCAGCTAGAACAACGGCAGCCCGCATTCTCCATGGCAACCACTCTACACACTGCATTAACTTTTCATCCCTGATGATAAGCTTAGCGATAAGGCCACAGAGGCCGTGGCAGCTAAAAGACCCGAAGCGGGTAACCAAGTCATGGCGGAGCCCAGATGTAAAGCCACACGTGCTCGAGCTAAGCTACTGCTGGGACCGTTCCGGCAAACCCTCCACACTCCCCTGCTCACACCCGCGGCTTAGCGTCTGTACAGGGCAGGGCAGGAACATGAACCGTCCCCAAGAGTTGACACTGGTGGGACATTTATCATGGTCGTCCCTCTGCATTTAATATGTATCAACTTTTAATCCATAAATCTTTACATATAATAAAATAGATAATATATTACATATAATATAATAATCTATTATATATAATAATATAATAATCTATATATAGTTATATATAGAAAGGGGGGGATATAATCACAAAGATTATCCATAAAAACAAATGTGCTCCGGGACTGGGACTGGGAGTGTAGGATAGACTTAGACACCGGCATGGGCTTTCTAATGTCACAATCTACTCCCATTGCATCGTCTTCTCCATAATGATGCATTAACACGAGAGAAGGTGAGAACCCTGATTCAGGAGGCATGATTCAGTCCTGTGAGTTTAGTGGGTGAGAGGCCCGTTATTTCACGCCCCATGAATGTGGAGTGTTAGAGGGTGGCATAACCACTAGTCACATCAGGATGCTTCACTTATGCAGGTTAGCAGAGGGGGACCCAGAGGGAGAACCAGGCTGTGGACCCCCTATGAAAACCCTTTGGATATGTATACCATGCTCGCATCATCAGTATCTGTATCAAGCTGCAGCTTAATTAGTCAGACTATAAATAGGTGCATTTTCTCACAGACAGACTTCTCTACTGGAGGAGTCTGTTTTCCTCCCCATGAGGCTGTTTTTCATATGGAGGAGGAAAGAGGTACAGGACAGACGATTTCTGAAAACTGATTTTTAGGATCAAATACCAGCTACAAACTACCTCCTTCGGCATTATGAACAAGACTGTCACACCTTACCTAGCCTGCCAGCATTACTGGTGAATCTTCCTCTCACCCCCATAGCTGCAAGACAGCCCACTTCTAAAAGGGTAGATAATCCAATCAGATGTAAAAGCCAATCAACAGAAAACGCTTTGAACAAAAGGCAAGACAGCAGTGATGTCGGTGTGAGCCCGGTTAGGATCCACAAGAATCCTGATTACAGTGCCTGAGAGACTTAGGTGGTGAAACGTCATGACCAGGAAAATACCCCAAAGTCCGAGTCCTGATTTATCATTAATGACTTGTGAGAATAAAGACAGTTTGAGTAACAAAGGATGAGACCAAGGGACATTACCAATGCCGGAGATGGCGCCCAAGAGGTCTTTGTGCAGGCTGTGGTCAAGGGTATTTCCCTTCTGTGGCGTCATGAGTGGATTCCCGGCTGGCACAGCAAGGGGCTCATCCTTCACAATCTGCCAAAGGGGAGAGAAGAAGCTATTAGAGACAGCAGAACAAGCCTCGTGGACTGATCTTCAAGTGTGCAGGCAAGACACACAACAGCTGGACACGCTCAGCATTTTGAGTGGGTGGGTCGATGCATACGGCATACAAGAGAGGAGTGGGCAGAGGGATCAGGGAAGGAGGGCACAGAGGAGGCCAGGGATACTACGGTGAGGCGGCAGAGAAAGCCTGCTCCTGGTTTCACCTATCTCTTCTCTGGCCCAGACAGCTCTTCCATCTCGCCCTTGCCACACTCCCACTTCCTGCCTTTCTGGACTCACTGAGGCCTTTCTTCCTGCAGAGGGAAGGCTTTCCTTCTACTCCTGACTGCAGGAATAGGTTCTCCTGTCCTTGTACGTAACAGGCATCAGCTACAGTCTCTGGATGCTCCGACAGGGGCTCACTGTCAGGGGAGAGACTGTACTAATTTTAAAGATATCAAGAAAGAAGGTGGATTTCGTTTTCCCCAGGATTAGATCGGGACAGGGGGATCACATGATATCCTGAATTGTTCTGCTCAGAGAAGCAATCGGAATAGAAGGACACACATGTGGATGGTAAACCAGGAGCATCGTCAGATCGGTGAGAGATGCTGGGGAGGAAAAAATTTACACTGATGGAAACAGAAAAGTGAGTGCCACCAACCTGGATCCTCTTAGGATAAAATTGGAGGGTGAAGAGTGTACAGGACCAGAGATGGCTCAGGTTAAGAGCACTCATTGGTTTTCTGGAGGTCCTGGTTTGGTTCCCATCACCCACGTGGTGGCACACAGCCTAACTCTAGTTCCAGAGGCTCCAACACCCTCCTTTGGCTTCCATGGGCACAACACACATGTAGATGAAGGCAAAACACCCATACACATAAAAACAAACAAACAAATACCAACCAACCAAGCAGGAAACTCCCCATGGGTATGCCATTATGACAAAGTAGCCAGATTAACGATGGAGCTGGCACATGGTCAAGATTATCAGGGCAAAGGTTCCAGTGATGTCTATTAAAGTCATTAGCAGACAGCCACTGAGCCAGGAAAAGAGCCCTTGGAGAAGGAAGAATATATTTTGGTTTAGGAGGTTTTGAAAAATTTTAGTAATAAGAAACAGACTGAGGAGACAGCTTTGGGTAAAGTGCTTCCCAACCAAGCACAAGGACCTGAGTTCAGACCCCTAACAAACATGCAAGAGTTGGCATGGTGGAGTGTGTTTACGACCCAGGCTGGGGGAGGGGAGCGGATTTCACAAACTCTCCAGACAGTCAGTAGATCAGTAAGTGAGAGGCAGGTTCAGTGAGAGACCCTATGGTTTCCCCAAAACCATGGAGAGTAACTGAGGAAGATGGTGACCTCTGTCCTCTATAGGTGTGCATATACACACATATCTGTGCACATGTACACACACACGCACACGCACATGCATACATCTGTGCGCATTCCACATGCATCTGTGCATGCACACGCATCACACACACGCATCTGTGCATGCACACACACAGGCATCTGTACACATACCACACACCTCTGTGCACACACACTGGGAACACTTGCTTTTCATTACAAGTTAATAAGGGAAAATCCTTATTTGCAATTGAGTTATGACAAGAAACTGGATGTTCATGCTTTAAAAATGTCAAATTCTAGAATGATTCAAAGAATCTTTATTTTATGTGTACGGCTGTTTGCCTGCGTGCCCCATGTTCCTCTTCCTGTCATCACTGTCTTAAAGCCTAACAGAGACAAAGAGGGGCTCCAAGAGGTGGCTTTACAGAATGGGCACGGGGTGGGGTCAGACCTGAGGCCTAACTGGGCAATAAGGAACAAAGGTTAGCGCCGCACCCCACACCATCTTTTTGTTCTTTGACCCCCATTTTCTGTTTTGAGACATGCAGCTGAGGCTAGCCTTAAACTTGAGATCCTCTTGTTATGTCCTGAGTGCTGGGACAGCAGGCATACGCCACCATGCTCATTTAGTTGAGCAGATGGGATTGGGCTATTCATAGAGCCAGAGTTGGTTATTGATTGATTCCATCTTAGTCAGAATGCAATTCCCCAGGACTGGTTGGACACCTCGGGGATTAAGAGCACTGGCCGCTCTTCTAGAGGACTCAGGTTGGGTTCCCAGCAACACGTGAGAGCTCACAACTGCCTCTCACTCTGGTTCCAGGGGAGCTGATGCCCTGTTTGGGCTTCCACAGGCACTGCATGCACATTTCATACATATGTGTGGGCAATGTACATCACACACATGTGTGGGCAACACATACACACACACACACATACATACACAGAGATGGCATCCTGGGTGGGCCCTCAATTCAGCTCTAGTGTCGTTACAAGAAAAGGAAAGGGGGTGGGCTCACAAAGACAGAACGCCACGTGGGGACAGAGGCAAAGGGGAAAGAAAGTCAGCAGCCGCTGCCAGCCAGGCCAGAAGTGAGGAACCACCTCTCCCTGCAGCCTCCCGCTCCACTGCTCAGAGTCAGAGTGAGCAGCACGCAGGTATAGCAGCCCCAAGCGCAAGGAGAGGCGTAGGCCCCGGCTCTGCTTACGTACATTGCCTGGGTTCACAGGAAAGGGCGACACATCCCTCACGTTGATCCGCTGGACATTTTCAATGAGCAGCCCGAACAGAGGCAGGTAGAGAGTGGCTATCCTTGCCTGGTGACTCTGAAAAAGGAGGGGTACGCTAAGTGTGTTCCCTGGCTCTGAGCGGCAGATGCAGACCGAGTTACACTGGCTGCTGCTTTGATTTGGACTTTTCCTGTAAGCAAAAAGCTGTCAACAGGATTTATCTAATTGCTTATTTCCCTTTACCACTGGAAATAAAGGACATTTATCCTCGCACGTCCCTCCCCTGGGAAGCACTCACCCTCGAAGCGTATCTGTCATCAAAGGAATGTTTTATCAGCAGGTTCTTGAGCATGCTGACGGCAATGACGCGGACCTCCCGGAACTCCTGGAGGGCAGTGCCCACCTCCCTGAGCAACAATCCCACCAAGAAGTGGTTTCTGCAGAATTCATCCGTTAAGGAGTAGTCGAGCTGGAGATCTGGAAAAAAAGAGGCAGATGGCACTTAGGTTCAGGAGGGTCCAGGGGTGCCTGAGCCACATAAGAATGTCACCCGACTCCACTCGTCCGCTGTCGTGTGGCTACAGGTGACGAGATGACCTCATGCAGAAAGACGGGCGATTCCGCCAGGTTACCCTTCTCTTAACACCTCAGATGCCAACAGGAAAACCAAACTAAAATACAAATGGCCGCCCTGAGTTCTGAGTGTGGGACTGGTTTTAGTTCCAAATTTTAGAATAGACAACAGCAATCCTATTAAAAATGTTTGTGACAGTGTTCTAAAAATGAAGCTATCGTTCAAACAGAACGGCAAAAGATGGATGTTTTAAACAAACCCACATCATTAAAGAATTAATACATATGTTTTTTAAATGCCATCTACTTCCTGAGTAAATCCAATCCATTTTATTGCATCCATGCAATAAAACCAATATATGTTAAATGACACGGCAGCACCTGACCCGCCGACTCCGCTTTTCATTAGACAAAGACACTATTTCTGCCGTCTTCTCTAAAGTGTCTCTCTTAAATTAAACTGAAACCGCACAAAGCACCAAAAACCACCCCAGTAACTCATGGAGCAAGCCACATGGTAAGGCTGAGGGCTCATCTGGAAGAGGAAGGGACAGACAGGAACCTTACTGAGAGGAGCCACTAAAAGCAGTCACACTCATCCCCAAACTGTAGGAAGCACAGAGGGGATCATCCAAAAAAGTCCTGCAGACCCTCCTTTGACTTTCAAAGCCTTTCTGACAGCTCCTTGTGAGTCTCCCCAACACACCAACGGAAGCCCCTACTGAGCACGCACAGCGGCAGGGAGGAAGGCTATCTGTCCCTCAAGAATGACCATATTCATCTGCCTACCAAATACAGTTTCTGCAGACTTACTCTAAGGCTGGGCTCCCCTAGATCTCTTAGGGAAGACAATGACTTCTGGTTTCGCTATGCCTGGTTTAGAGTCCAGTGTGTGACAGTGGGTGCACAGTGCTCAGTCCCTTCAGACTCAGAGGGTCCAGAGCAGGGCATGAGGACTCAGCATGCACAAAAAGCTCATGAGGAAGCCCCGTGCGTGACGCCCCCGACACCTCCATGGACAAGGGCTGTGCGAGTGGGGGGCTGTGATTTGGGGGTGAAGCGGGGCTTTGCTTGTTCTGTTTCTTAAGACAGCATGCCAGAGAATCTAGACACACCCACGGAGCAGGGAATCTCGGGGTGTGACAGCAGTGTCTTAGCTCCATGGAAAACAATTCACCCCTTCGTAAGAAATCAAAGACCTGACCAGATGTGGACAGACGCCTGAACGGCCTGAACGAAGCGTACGAAGCAGCTGAGTGATCACTTGCATTCCTTTTATTTTAACTGGAGGAAAATGCAAGGGCAAGCGTCCACCCCACACCTACCTACAGGAGTGTCATTTGACTCCACAGCTGATGAAAGAAAAGCTAATTCACAAGAGGGAAAAACAAATGCAGTCAATAAGACAGAGCTCTGTTAAGTAGAAGAACTTTAAGATGAAAAACAAGTCATGACGTCCACACCCAATAAACCCAGACAAGCTTCTGACCTGCCCTCATCTGTATGGTTGTCTCTAGGTTTGTTGAAAGGCAGTTCCTACGTAAGATTTTATCAGGGATGGTGCAAATGAAAATTTTGTCCACACACACAAACATGCAGACCAAAACACTCACCCACTAATAAAGTCAAATTATGGGATAACATTTGAATCCACACTTTTCTTCTAACAAACAATACAGCTCTCTTTATGAGACAGTGAACCATGTAGAGAGAGCTTACCTTGGTATCTCTGGATCCTGCCTTTTCCAAATGGCATCGGCAAGTTCAAAGGAATATAGTGTTCATGGTTGCACACGACACGGAGAAACTCAAACTTGTACTCAAAGAGAGTCTGCAGGAAGAAATGCTTAGATATGAAAACCTCGCTGGATACTGTATACTGGATTCTAATAAGAATTAGAAGCAAAGTACACAAGCATTTAAATGCTAGCTCCATGGCCATGAGGACCAACCAGATATTTGTTTCACTATAGCATGGCTGCAGGGATTTGTGTAAAAACCAATAACACACTTCATTAAATAATGCCTTCAGCACACTTTAAGGCATTTATAATTTACGCTTCTCTTGTATAAAAAGGATTTCAAGTAGCTTACAGTTACACAGATTCAATACAATTTTTTAAAAAATCAGTAAGCTGGAAGGTAACAAAGCTAATTCTGTCAAAAAGGCTACATGGTTAAGTCTTTGGTCTTAGTAGATGATCTGTGATCCACACTGCACAGGCTTTGGGTTGTTAGATCATCCTATGTGCTGAAGAACAAACACCATCAGGAGAGCCTGCCTCGTTCAGGGCTACTTGACCCCTAATACATTTATCCATATAAGTAAGTGCCAGCATATTCAAGGGGGGATGAAGTGTGCCTCTAGGGGAACAAAGGAAAATTCTGATGAGAATGGAGAGGAACAGGCGGGGTCCCAGATGTGAATGGGCCAGCTAGACTCAGGGAACAGTGCCTGAGGGCCACGCTACCTTCGGGTCTCCAGGAGCAAAGCAGCTGATGTAGTTGTTGATCTGCTTGAAGACGAAGCCCCTGTCCATGAAGGTGAAGCATCTCTGTGGGTCAACAAGCCAAGAGCCATTAGCTGAGACCCATGACTTGTAGAGCCTTGGCTTCCGGATTCTCCAAACAGTCACTGTTCCTAAGTTTATGCTTTGATATAAACACACACCCGCTACTTGTCAGAGGGTTTCCATTGTCACTGTTCTGGGTAGCTATTCAGAAAGCCCACCACAGCGGGTGCCCTTCCCTCTGGAGGTGCCCACCTTGGTGTCCTTCCCTCTGGAGATGCCCACCCTGGTGCCCTTTCCCTTAGGAGGTGCCCACCTTGATGAACACAGCGAGGCTATGATTGGCATTCTTAGACGCCTCCGGGTTATCTCGAAACTTCTGTGTGATGTGTGGCATCAGCATGTTGACCACAGTTTCCACCGCATGATGGTAGGAGGCTGGAAATCTCTGGTTTCGTAGTAACTGGAAGAGATCCAGAACAAACGATGCTTTAAGAGGTAACACTTAGGGGTAGAGTTACCTCAACTCCAAGGCCATTAAAAAAAAACAACAGAGTTCTAATCTAACTTGTCTGGAACTGAACAAAGTGTGTTAATCTCTTCCTAATGCAGTCTGGAAAGTCTGCTGAAGACACTATTTTATCAACACTTTTGGGAGCAGAAATCTCACCAGCAAAAAATTTAACCCAATTAAAAAAAATCAAGCTATAGTATAGTATTTGAATCTGTATTATAAAAGTGCTCAGATTTGTCAAATATTTGGAACTGCTTTGACATGACAAAGAGAACCTTGATAATTTATCTAATTATCAAGAATTTCTGATCTAATTCAGGATAGAAATTCTGATCTAAGCTTCGGCAGGAGAAGGGGCAGGAGCCTGTATTTCCTCTGAGCATTCGTATGCTAGGGCCTCACATTTGCCAGACACTATTACATTCTTTATTTAAAATTTAAAAAGCAAGCCTGTGTGTATGTGCATGTATATAAATCCTATAGTCTGTGTGTGTGCAGGTCAGAGAACAGCTCTTAGGAGTTTCTCTTTACTCCTACCATATGGGTTCCAGGGACTGAACTCAGGTCATCAGGCTTGGTGGTAAACGTCTTTGCCCACTGAGATGTCTTGCTGGCCCTTCTCAGAGAAAGCACAGGCTAGGCTTAAGCTCCAAGTATTCAAAACACATGCACACTCACACACAGGCACATATACGCACACACACGCACACACACATAAACACATATGCACACACACACACACATACACACAGGCGCATGCGCACAGCCAGTTTAAAGGGCACGGCCGTCTTCTGCTTGCAAGCCACTTCCCATGATGATCTTCCTTCTTCATTAACGTGAACCAAAAAAAGTACCAGCTACTTAGCAATCCGGGGCTTTATCATCACACATATTCTCCATGGCAGGCTTACTTGCCTTTCAGTCCTCATATGATGCTATGACTTAGTCTCCATGTAACAGACAGTGACCCAGTGAGGTAGGATCAAGTTATAGGAATATCAATTTAACCAAGTCTCAAAAACCTGCTTTGAAAAGTTGAAAGAGTTTTGTCCCCAATGTATAGAACCAATCACTTCATGTCCTGGGTTGACAACACCAATAGGCGATCAGCTTCCAGAACTCACGCAAAGCCAACTCACTGGCAGGCAAGATTGCTTATTACCTAAGAGGACCGACCAATCCTGGGAAAATGGCATCCCAAGATACGCCGCTGGCCTTCAGAGCTGGGCTGACTCAATAGCTACAAACCCAGAACAAATGGATAAAAGACATCTGTCGTGGACAGGCAACCCACTAACCAATATTATCACCATCACACATTTATGGACTATCGTACATACATGCTCTTGGCAGCACATAATAGGACCAGGGATGAAGTATCGCTGCAAGAATAGCTAAGCAAGTGTTGAAATTCTCACTGTAAGTGTGTAGGTAATGTATGGAGAAAGAGCAACATTACAGAACACTGTAGGAAAACAACTGACCAATCCTAGAATCCAGGAAAATCCTTGTGGACAGAAACCACAGTATTGTTGTTGTTGCTTTTTTTCCCACACACATTGCACTGAAAACAAAGAGAGGAGACAGAAAAATAAACGAAACAAAACCAAACCCCCAAAGAACCCTACCCACAAATCAGAGAAGCACATTAGCGAAATGCAGTACTTGGTCCTTACTGACATTCTGACTCAGTCAAGCCAACTGTAAAATGACATTTTAGGGACACCCGGGGAAAAGCTGAATATAGTGAGGCGTTAGATGATGATGCAGACATACTGCTAGCTTGATCTCGGAGCCATGTAGTGGTGTCCTTTAAAAGCCTTCCCCACCAGAGAGGGCCCAGCGAGGGGGAGGGTCGGAGCAGGAAGCAAGAACAGCAGAAATGTTGTTACCAGGTCAAACTGAACTGGGGGTAACATAGAAATCATTAAGCCACCTTCTCCACTCTGTGTTTCTTAGATGAATCTCTGCCATGGGTTTTCATTTTTAAAAGTGCAGATGAATGATGGGCAATTTACATATCAACCTATCAGTAACGCTGTTACCAGTCACACTATAATGGTCACTGGGGGCCCTGAAGGCTGTGGGAAATCCTCGTGGCAGCAGCAAACAGCTACAGTAAGGAATTCTATTTTGACAATAAAACAAACGAAGGCCTTTTTATGTGGTAAGACACACATTTGGAGGCAGTAAACGTAATAAAGACCTCGGTAATTAAATGTTTTTATGGAGTTCACTATAAACTGAACTGAAAGGGAAAATAAAATCTAGGCTAACGGGCTAGCGTGCTGAGTGGGAATATACGAGAAGACCTCTAAGGCAAGAGCCCAAGACACAGACTTCCCAGGCAAGCAGTATCCTATTCCTTAGCCACAGCCTGGCATAAGGTTCTGCTGTGAGAAAATGCTCCTGTGCACCGTAAAGATTTGTCACTCGTATTGGTTTAATAAAATGTGGATTGTCCAGTAGCCAGGCAGGAAGTATAGGTGGGGCATCCAGACTAGGAGAATTCTGGGAAGAGGAAAGGACAGGCAGTCACAAGCAAGAAGCAGAGGAAGCAAGATGAGAATGACTTACTGAGAGAAGGTAGCAAGCCACGTGGCTAAACATAGACAAGAATTACGGTTTAAGTTGTGTGAGCTAGTTAATAATAAGCCTGAACAATAGGCCAAACAGTTTATAATTAAAATAAGCCACTGTGTGTTTCTTTGGGACTGATTGGCTGCAGGACCAGGCGGGACAGAAACTTCCAGCTACAAGGTTCCACGTCACCACATCTGTAGTGTCCCCATTGGCCCAGGCACTGCCACCTGATGTCCTAATGGATGCTGCCTGTAAGGGTTTCCCTGTCCAGTACTTGTAGCCACAGGACCAGGCCCCTCTAGTCCATATACTGTGTACTCTGTCTACGCCCTGCTATAAATGTGGAATCTAGCTGCCTCTGTGTGTGGGAACTCCATGAAGACCCAGCCCTGGCCCTAGCCTTGCTGTCACATCCCCGTGGACACTGCTGTTAAAACTAGGGTTTTGAAGTATCAGGTACTCTGGAACTGGAATTACAGCTGTGCGCCACCATGAGGTTGCCGGGAACTGAGTAGGGGCCCTCTGTGAGAGCAGTAAGTGCTCTTAGCCAGCGAGCAATCTCTCCAGCCCCAGGTTTCACTTAGTTGGTTTTGCTTTGTAGCCCAAGCTAGGCTTGAACTCTGACTTTCCCAGGGCTTGGGATTACAGGCACGAACCACTATACTCAGTTAAGACTGTCCAAGTGCAAAGTTCGGTACATTCTGACAGATGAACAGAGTTGTGTAACCACCATGATCAGGGAGTCAGCCCTCTTCTCCCAGACCCATTCCTTCACGCCCAGGTCCCAACAATGGTCAGTTTTCTATCCCTGTATTGGGTCCTTTCCTAGATTGTCTTAAATACAGATGAACTCATCTGCTACATCAATACTTCTAAGAGTTGTCCTGCTGCAGAATCCTTCTGTACACTGGGAATATGTATTACTCTAATTGGTTTAATAAAGAAACTGATTGGCCACAGCTGAACAGGGTAAGATTAGGTGGGAGAGTCAAACTGCGAATGATGGGAGGAAGAAGGGCAGAGTCAGGAGTCACCAGTAGACAGGGAGAAGGCAAGGTGGCTGCGCCATACTGAGAAAAGGTATTGAGCCATGTGGTAAAACATAGATAAGAAATATGGGTTAATTTAAATCTGAGAGTTAGCTAGTAAAAAGCCTGAGCTATTGGCAGAGCATTTATAATTAATACTAAGACTCAGTGTGGTTATTTGGTTATTTGGGCTGGTGGGACAGGAAAACTCCACTGGCATTGCCCATATTTCTGAAAGAATAAGTATTTTGCTTTTTGTTATCATTAAGTGATATTCCATCATGCTGAGTCACCGACAATTGGTTTATCCATTTCCCATTCAATGGGCACTTGGGTTGTTTCCAGGTTTTGGCTATTGTGAATAAAGCTTTTGTGCACACTCATGCCCGGGTCTTCATGTGGATGTGCACTTTCATTACCTTTCAGTAAACGCCGAGGAGGAAATGGCTGGGTTGAATGAACGTTCCTGTCTTCATGTCTCTTATTCATTCACTACACATTCATATTTCTGAGTATGACCTGCTGCGTAAGACTCATTCCCTTTCCCTCTAAGTGTGGCATCCTTCAAGGTCCAGTTCATCTCTATCTCTACCTTTGCCTCATTGTACTTGGTGTTCTCTCTCTCTCTCTCTCATGCGCGCACACACACACACACACACACACACACACACACACACACACACAC
>LOJH01001191.1:6230-28507 GCA_001685095.1 Ellobius talpinus
AACTCACAGAGATCCACCTGCCTCTGCCTCTAGAGTGCTGGGATTAAAGGCGTGCGTCACCACCGCCGGGCTCTGTCACATTTCTTATGATGCAGCATAGAAGTTCAAGGAAAATGAAAATAATGAGAACCTAGACTCACATAATGGAGACATTTGGGGGTACTTCTTTGCTTACTCAAGCCCCGCACACCTTCAAGAGTGTCCCTCCCCACTCCACCTTGAAGGAAACATCATTTGTGTTGATTGTAGTTTTCCAAGCCAGGGCAGCAAGGCAAGTTTTCAAAGACAAACTGAAGAGCTCTGGTACCTGCTGAGTTTTTATTTCGATTTCTGAGGCTCCCTTTGGGGGAAGAATAGATTGGCTTCTTATTATTAGTCCTTCAAATTCATCTTCTTTGCCCATCTGCCTGGCTAAAGATTTCAGGCTGGGGTAGAAAATGTCAGCTCTGAGACAGCAAAGAGACAGAAATTAGCAAAGAAACATACTCCCTCTCGTTCAGTTTCTCTGTCAGTCATTCTCAATTTCCTGTCACCCATCTCTCTACAGACACATCAGCAACTAAACCCGCCACTCCTTTGGTCAATATTAGATCCCGTGGCCTCTCCCTGCTGAGTACATAGAACTCCTGTCGTCATGCCGCAAAATATCGACAAGTCTTCTCATTTCTGACAGGGAACCTGACCTCAGTGACTTCCAGGACAGACGATCCTGAATGTGCCAGAGAGAAGATGGCTGAGGCCTGGGGAGTGGGCCCCGGCTTAGTAAGTACTTGTTTAGAAATACACGCCAGGAACAACATGCTTTGCCTGCCAACTCAGTCATCTAGCTGAGGTGTGTAGCCAAGGGCTGGATAACCATGTCACCCTCTGGCTCAGCGCTGGGGCTGCGGGTGTCCCAGAAGCAGCAGCAGCAGCAGCAGTCTACCCTGTGAGCTAAAAACTCAGCACTGTGGAGTCACCTGATAAGCTAAACTCCACGTGACAAGCTCTAGGGAGGAAATGATAATCCAGAACAATTCACTGGAGTCTAGCTCTTCCCCACAGCAAACATGGAATAGCTTTTCCTTACAGCATTGCCGCAGCGACTCTCCTAGCTACCCCCTGACACAGTTTGCTGGGTGTTCCAGAATCCTCGTCTGACTCTCAGAGAAGGGGGAAGAACCCTCGAATCCCAGGCTCTGCGGCTAACTTGCTTTTTTTTGTTTTGTTTTGTTTATTTTTATTTTTTTGGTCTCAGCAGTACTCACTCATAGACCTCTGAGAACTGTTTGTGGTGGGGGGCAGAGTTGATCTCCTGGCCTTGAAGCCTGAGTCGGCCCCACTGTTCCTTGAGCACTTCCAGCTGCTTCCACAGGATGAGGAAGGACTTCAACAGAGCAAGGGACAGCACTGCATCTCGTGGGCCCTCCAGCAATGTGGAGGCCTTTGGGCGACTTTCCAACGGACTTGGGCAGAGTTCTGGCAGTTTGGACCAGTGTGGCTGAAAACAAGACAGAAATCCTTTATCAATTGTGGTTTAAGATAAGTTTTTATATGTATCCCATGCAAAATAACATCCAGGAGAAATGGTTTACAGGTCTCTAGCATGTGTAGAAAAAAAATCTAGATATCCTTGCTGAGCAGGCAGGATAGAAACAACTCTGTCTCAGCTTCTTGTTTGCATTTTGAACCATTGGTATANATATATATATATATTAGCTTTTGAAGACATGGTCTCATGTAGCTGGCCTCGAACTCATTATGTCTCTGAGAGCAACCTTGAACTCTCTGTCATTCTGCTTCCCTCTCCCAAGTGCCAGGGTTACAGGTATGAGTCTACCCTTGGCTTTGAACACCTACCTTCAAAACCAGAATCTTCCTAAAGAGAAAATGAAAGAAAGAAAGGAAGGAAGGGAGGAAAGAAGGAAGGAAGGAAAAAAAGAAAGAAAGAGAGAAAGATAAAAATAGAGAACGAGGTAAGGAGGAAAAGAGAGAAAATGCAGAAGGGACTGGAGAGTGATTGCTGCTCTTCCAGAGGACCTGGGTTCAGTTCCCAGCACCCATGTCAGATGGCTGACAACTTCTTATAACTCCAGTTCATAGACTCTGAAAGCCTCTCCTGACCACCCTAAGCCCCTGAATAGAAGATGGCACATCCACATATACACATGACGAAAAAACAAATCTTAAAAATATAAACTGAGGGAAGATAGCTTAGTGGTTAAGACCACTTGCTACTCTTCCAGAAGACCTGGTTTTGGTTCCCAGCACCCACAAGCTGACTTACAACCACCCTGAACTCCAGTTCCAGGGGGGCTGAAACCTTCAGACCTCTCTGGGCACCAGATTCGTACATATATGCAGGCAAATACTCAAACACATGAAATAAAATAAACACATCTTTTCAAAGCTTATTATTTATTTACTTATTTATTTAAGAAAGAAAAGGTAATGTATAGCCTACTTGAGACTGAAGTCTTCCCCACCCTCCACAGTGGAGCTGACTGTCCTTTGGGGATTTTACCCATTTTATGAACCAGAAAGCAGAACTGATATGGGATTCCCCTCTGTATGCCATGAATACCATTGGTTAATAAAGAAACTGTCTTAGGCCTGCGCAGGGCAGAATATAGGTCTTGGTAGCCCTGGATCACGTGGTACTCTCTGTAACAGACTGGTTGCAAAATGTGTGACAATCCTCCTGCCTTAACCTTCAGTTTTACTACAAAATTAGGATTTGCTCATTCAACTATTGATGCCTTCCTTAAACAAGTATTTGTCCTAGAGGATGTGGAAGAAGCACAGCTTCATGCCAGCCAGTGAGTGCTAGGAAGACCAGGGCCACCCAGAGGCGATAGACACCTTGGGGGCCTGAGTTCAGCTGCTTCTTGGTACAAGAGAGGGGTTTTGTTTTGCAAGCCAGATGGCAAATCCTGTGGCCTAGAACATTCCGACAGAAGAACTAGAAACTGGAGGAGCAGCCTGGTGTAACTGGACTCTGCATAAACATTATACTACAGGAAGGGAAGGTGTGTCTGTCAGAGAGAGGGCTGGCCAGAGAAAGTCAGGAAGAATTGGCATCCAGGCAGGGGGGGGGAGCCAAGTGTCCACGGACAGGTAGCAACCTCTCAACCGTGCAGCCTTCTCGGCAAACAATCTGTGAACTTCCAGATATCTTTTCTCTCTTAATCCTCAGAGCCCTTTCATCAGAAGAAATCTGACCGAGCAAGGCCAAGAACAGTTACACGCAGGGTGCAGCCTGCAGACCACAGGATTGGTCCCTGCTGCTAAAAAAAAATCACTGTATTAGGGTAATCCTGGGCCTCCCTGGGCTGCAGTTTTAAAGACTCTGAGTCAGTCTACCCCATAGAGTTTAGTAGAGTTTAGGAGACCCCAAGAGATCACAACACATATAACATAGCTGCCATGGATGCTCAGGGGCTTGGTCAGGGGCGGTGCAGGTTCTGGTGTTTCCTGCACCTATAAATAGCTAAACACTTTGAAATGAAAATCAATCCCAAGGACCAGGGGTGCAGCTCAGTGGTGAAGTTGGGTTTGCCATGCTTGAAGCCCTGTGTCTGCTATCAGCGGCACACACATCACAAAGTAAAACCAATCAAAATAAATATCATTAAATTAGATTTACTTCTTAATATGTTTGTATTAAAGGGAGCCACCTCTAAACATTTTATTTTATTTTAAATAAACTTTGCTTTTTAAAAAGATACTTGGAAACTAGCCAGGCAGTGGTGGCTCACACCTTTAATCCCAGCACTCTGGAAGCAGAGGCAGGTGGGTCTTTGATTTTGTGGCCAGCCTGGTCTACAGAGTGGGTTCCAGGACAGCCAGGGCTACACAGAGAAACCCTGTCTTGAAAAATCAAAAATTAAACGAAAACCAAAAAAATTGGATATTAAAAAAAATCACAAAAATCACACACCATAATTTGATAGATCCAAAGTCTGTACATCTCAATGAACATCTATATACTCAGAACAGCCATTCCAAAGCTGTGGAGCCCCACACTAGGTTTTACACTTTCACTATAGAATATTTTATACACTTACCACTAAAATTGAAAAAATCCATGGCTGAGTTGGAACTAGAAAAACAATTAGCTTTATGTTCTTTTTCATAACTTGTATTTGTCACCTGTCTTCAATTTATTTTAATTTTTTATTTTTAGTTATGAGTATGTGTGTTGGTGTGTTGTGGGAGGCTACTTGCTTGTTTCCTGGCTGCCCAGCAGCTCAGACTCAAAATAATCACACAGAAACAATATTATTTAAAACACTGCTTGGCTAATGACTCTAGCATATTTATAGCTAACTCATATCTTAAATTAACCCATCTCCATTAATCTGTTTATTGCCATGAGGCTGTGGCTTACCAGGTAAAGTTCCAGTGTCTGTCTCCGGCAGGGCTACATGGCTTCTCACTGACTCCGCCTTCTTTCTCCCAGCATTTGGTTTAGTTTTCCCTGCCTAGCTCTACTCTGCCCTATCAGGCCAAGCCAGTTTCATTATTCATTAACCAATAAAAGCAACATAGACAGAAGGACGTCCCACATCATGGGGGGTATAGGGTGCTACAGGCATAGGAGTACAGGAGCAGTATAGGCCAGAGATCCTGGATCTACATAGGGCTGGAGTCACAGGCAGTTGTGAGCTGCCTGATGTGAGTGCTGGGAATCAAACTCTGGTCCTCCTGAAGAGCAGCAAGTTCTCTTAACTGAGAGCCAATGTTATGGGATATTTGATCGCATGGTGTGAAGATGTGTCGCTGTTTTACCTTGCCTTCCTAAGGCACCTTCTGATTGGTTTAATAAAAAGCTGAATGGCCAATAGCTAGGCAAGAGAGGATAGGTGGGACTTCCAGAGAAAGAAAAGCACTCTGGGAGAAATCTGAGGAATCCAGGAATTTGCCAGAGAGACACAGAGGAAGTTGCATGTACAGTACTGAGGAGAGGTCATGTGGCAGACTGTGGATTAATACAAATGGGTTCATTTATGTTTCAAGAGCTAGTTGGGAATAAACCTAAACTAAGGTCAAGCTTTCATAATTAATAAAAAGTCTCTGTGTCAGTATTTGGGAACTGGTGGTCGAAAGGAAGTCTGACTACAGGTCAGTGTCCTTCTGTCATCTCAAATTGTGTGTTCACATGTGGGGGTCAGAGGGCGGCTGGGGAGGCAGGGGTCAGAGGACAGCTGAGGAGGCAGGGGTAGAGGACAGCTTGGGGAGGCAGGGGGTCAGAGGGCAGGGCAGGGGGTCAGAGGACAGCTGGGGAGGCAGGGGTCAGAGGACAGCTCGAGAGGCAGGGGTCAGAGGACAGCTCGGGAGGCAGGGGTCAGAGGACAACTCGGGGAGGCAGGGGGTCAAAGGGCAGGGGGTCAGAGGACAGCTGGGGAGGCAGTTCTTGCTTTCTATCATATGGGCCAGTAGGCTTCATGACAAGTGCCTTTACCTATTAAGCCATTCCACTGGCCATAATTTTTTTAAGTTATTAGTGTGTGTGTGTGTCTGTGTGTCTGTGTGTGTGTGTCTGTGTGTGTGTATGTGTGTGTTTCTTCTCTAATTTAAGTCCTGCCCAGGGGGACAACCTGTTACTGTGACAAGCTCACTCTAAGATGCAGACAAGCCTCAGAGGAAGAGCAGAGACAGTTTCCCGAGGAGAGCGGTTTGGAGGGGGACATTTGTGAGCAAACAGAGCAGATCCTCTGAGGAGAGAAGTTCCTCACTGCAGGTGAGGTTCGGAAGACAGCCTGGTCCACATGCCAAAAGGAAGAGACCAGGAGGAGAAATGCTGAGAGAAGCTCGGAGTATTTTAAAGCAATAAGGGCTTTACAAGGAAAGAAGTGACAGGATCCAGCTCACACTTCAAAACAGTATCCTGGGGGATGGAGTGATGGCTTGCTGTTAAGATGCAGCTCCTCCTCCTGAAGAGGACCAGAGTTTGGTTCCCAGCACGCACATAAGGTGGCTCACAACAGCCTGCAACTCCAGCTATAAGGGATCTGACACTCTCGTGTACCCTCTGTGGGCACCTGCACAGATGCACAGACAGACAGACAGACATATACACAATAAATAAATACAAGAAATGACAACAGCGTTAGCGAGGGGGCTGGGAAAGAGGAACACACACCCACTATGAGTGGGAGTGCAAACGGATAGAGCCACTGTGGTGAGCAGTGTGGAGCCATCTCGGAAACCTAAAATTAGGGCTTCCACGGAATCCAGCTTTGCCACTCTTGGCATTTACTCAAAGGACTCTTTATCCTACTACAGAGATAGGATCTGTGTTCATCTATGTTCATTGCTGCTCCGGGGATAAAGCAAGGAAATGCAATCAGACTCGCCGTCCGTCAGGGGATGAACAGATAAGGAAACATGGGCGGGCCATATGCAGAAGAAGCTGAATTATTCAATGTGTAAACAAATGGATGGAACCGGGAAAGATTAAACAAGGTAAGCCAGGCTTAGGAAGATGGGCACTGATGGTCATGTGCATACTATACCTTCTCCTTTTTATAGACGTGTAACTGTGTGGGGGGAGGGAGGACAAATGCACATAGACAGGGTCCGTGAAAGGGGAAAGAAAACTTTCCGGCAGGAAATTACCCTACCATTAAATCCTGCGTGTCTGTGTTGTGGTAGAGGCCCCCGAGAGCCAAGGAAAAGAAAGACAACAGCCATGCCGGCTGATCGGTGTCCTTGAGTGTACGTGGGGCTAGGAAACAGACAACAGTAGGCTTCTAGAAGGTTGAGGTCTGAGAAGAAAGCACTTCAGATAGGTGTCTGGCTAGTTCACTGACTGCAACATGCCACTGCCTGGCTTCTAGTTCATGAAGTTTTATTTAGAGCTATTTTACATGATGGGGAATGATTCTTGTGCCTGAAACTTCAGAAAGTTAAAGCGAGGAGACATTGCCAGTCTGGCACCTCAGGCTAGCTGAGGCTCTCACACATGACTCTGGGATGCCCAATTCTACTGCTAAAACAAGCGACTTGCCAGGAAAGCGTAAACTGAGCGTCTGTCTCAGGAGGCTTCCATGGACTCCCCAGAGCCTTTGTTCTGTTTTAAAAACAAAATACATAGAAGCCAAGGCCAGAAGATTGGAATTCAAGGTCAGCTGGACTATGGAACAGGACCCCACCTCAAAAACATTTTGAAGTTAAAAAAAATGTTTTTAATTGACCGGGAGTGGTGGTGCCAGGCCTTTAATCCCAGTGTTCAGGAGGCAGAAGGAGGTCAACCTCTGTGGGTTCAAGGCCAGCCTGGTCTATATAGCAAGTTCCAGGTGAGCCAAAGCTACATGGAGCAGTGGCTCTCAACCTTCCTAATGCTGCAACCCTTTAATACAATTCTTCATGTTGTGATGATCTCCAACCATAACATTATTTTCATTGCTTCTTTGTAACTGTAAATTTGCTAGTGTTATGAATGTAATGTAAATATCTGTGTTTTCTGATGATCCTGGGAGACCCCTGTGAAAGGGTCATTCAACCCTCAAAAAGATGTCAGGACCCACAGATTGACAACCACTGACATAGAGAAATTGTCTCAAAAACAAAAACTTTTAATTATATATGTATATGTATGTATTTATCTCTGTGTGTTGATGTGTGCACATCAGTGCAGGTGCCTGAGGAGACAAGAGGAGGGAGTTGGATTCCTGGAACTGGTGTGACAGGTGGTTGTCAGTCACCTAATAGGGGTACTGGGAACAGAACCCCGGTCCTCTGTAAGAGGAGTGGGTGCTCATAACTACTGAGCCATCTCTCCATGCCCAACCCTACCAAAACAAACAAACAAAAAACCTTTTAAGTGAATAAAGTCAGTGGGAACTTAATCCTGAGACTCACTGTGTAACCACCTTTCACCAACGGCATTGTGGCATTAGCACGGTCCTGGCATCTACTGGGAGCAGCTGTGCAAGATAGCCCCTCTAGTGTGACTTTCAAAGTAGGCGAATCCTTCAGTACAACACAGCGCTGGCCAAGTCTGTAGCCCACTTGCTAAGAATACCTGTGCCTTGTCCAGTGTGGCCTGCCATTCAGGAAACCCCTCTGTAGTCACCTGTGCCTTGTCCAGTGTGGCCTGCCATTCAGGAGACCCCTCTGTGATCACCTGTGCATTGTCCTGTGTGGCCTGCCATCCAGGAGACCCCTCCGTGGTCACGTGATAGCTGCCCAGCAGTACATCTTCCATTAGCACCTGCATGCCCACCAGCTCTCCATGGGCCACTTTGTGGTCACGGTCACTCAGCCCGCAGAGACACATCTAGAAGCAAAAATACCTTCCCATTTTGAAGAGGTCTTTGTATCTCTTATAAATGGTTTTGAAGATAAATATCAAATGCAACTATATAACCCTCACGCTCTCAACTAATACAATCAGAGTAATATTTCTAGCTTAAAGTCCTTCTTGAATGTGCTAGGTTTCTGTGTAGGAGCGGTAAATCTCCTGACCTTACAGCAGATACGACAAATGTGTGGTATGGCCAATTTCCTTTATAAGTCCAGAGATTCACAGGCATGCCTTGGGGGGAAACCAGGAGAAAGACCCTAATTGTGAACTGTTATTGTCTCTGTTTTTATTTTAAACCCTCTTGTTTTTACTGTTAAAATATTTTTTTTAATTTATGGAGGATTTTAAAGACACACACAAATGCAAACAAATTACATGCATCTATCTATATATATGAATTTGTTTGTATTTGTGAGATATATATCTATATATGCCAGTATTGTCCCACCCCAATCTGTACTCCCTAATTCTGAAGCCAAGTTGTAGTTGAATTTTTGTCTTGATTTTAACACACACACATTTTAAAAATGTATTGGTGTTGATCTAATCATGAGAAAACATAATTTTTTTTCAAAACAATTTAAATGATTTAACAAAGCATCAGGATAAACAGAACAATTAAAGAAAATTCCCTCCTCGGTCCTGCCTAAGCAGATCCCACGCCAGGTCAGGTGTCCTATGCCTCTAAGTTTCAGGCGACAATTTCTCTAAGAGGCTCAGATGGTGACTCCAGAGCAGCCCTTCCTCTAGGTCATTGCTGTCCTGGGAACTGCGGCTGAGTCTACAGCAAAGGCCCCTAGCGACTGAGAGCGTGACTTTTTTCACAATAAGAAAATATGACTCCCCTTGTTGCCTCGGTGACAGCTTCATAGTTAAACACTCATTTATCTGATAATTTGCCACTGGCTAAAGCATGAACCTGGTGATGCCCTGCTTTACAGTCTGTGTTCAGGTCTCTCCAACAAGTGGAAGACAGACCTACCTGCATATCATACTCTAAGGTGTTTGGGACGCTGCTCATAACTGGAAATGGTCCACCATCTTCCAGAAATGCCCTCCATGGGAACATCGTAAACGCCTAAATGAAACAAACAACAGACAAGACAATGGTCTCATGCATCCCTCCAATGAAGATGTTTATGCATGAACAATATCTCTGTATCCATCTTCAAAGCCCCCTCAGAAAGATTTCTCATTGGAGCATGCTCAGTAACACAAAGAAAAGAGTGGCAGTCATTACTAGTTTTCCTGAGATGGTCTCAGTATAATAAGGAGGCACCAATATCCAAAGTTCTAGAACAAGAGGTGGCACACACCTGTAATTCCAGCACTTGAGAGACTGATGCAGGAGGATTGTAAGTTTCAGGTCAGTTTCAACTAGATCAGTCATGACCCATAGGGAGTTGAAAGACCCTTTCATAGGGGACGCCAAAGTCCACCAGACAATACAGATATTTACATTACAGTTATGAAGTAGCAAGGAAAATAATTTTATGGTTGGGGGTCAGCACAACATGAGGAACTGTATTAAAGGATCACAGCATTAGGAAGGTTGAGGACCATTGAGCTAGTCAGTGAGACCCTGTCTCAAAAGAAACAAAACAAAGGAAATTCTGGAGTAATACAATACCAAGCGGGTATGTTTTCAAACAGCAAAAGTAAACTTAGTTAAATGCTGTCCAGATTAGAGACCTTCCAATGTCCTTCCCCATCACTGTGCCCCAATTCTTGGCATCACCAGGTGGTGCTGTGACCCCTGTCTTCTCTGCATTACAGAACAACCGAGGCAGGTTCTATTTCCTGTGGCACCATGCAAACCCCGGATCCAGAGCACTGCCCACTGGGCTCCATTCTCTACTTCTAGGCCTGCTTCTTAGTCACTTCCTAAAGACTGTGACGCAGGACACCCACAGCCACCCAATCCAAGGCAGTATCCAAAGACATCGGCAGCAGGCCCAGTGTCACGGCCAGCTCTGTCCCGTGCTTCTAAAAGAGGGGTGAGGGTTGGACCAAAAGTCACTGTCGTTTAGCATGGAAGCATAGGACCTGCCTGCAGTTGATGCCGAGGCATTTGTAATGTTTAAGTAGGATGTTTGCAGGGTGGTTTTAAAGCTAAGCACACAAACTCGTTCCATCAGGAGACAGGGTCTAGTGCTTAGGGCTGGGTGCATGCCTGTAATCCTAACACTTGGGACTGGAGTCAGGAGAAACAGGAGCTCAAAGTTATATTTGCCTACTTAATAGATCAGCCTGGGATACGTGACACCCTCTCTAGAGGAGGGGGCACGCAGAAGCTTGTCACCAAATCTGATGACCTGAGTTCGATTCCAGATCCAGAAGGTGGAAGGAAAGAACTGACTCCCGTCAACTGTCTTCTGACCTGACATGCGCACACGTGTGAGCAGGAACACACAAACACACACACACACACACAGAGAAGGGGGGATAGCAAAGAAACTAAAATGGGGGTATGCAGAAGGAGGAAGGGAGGTGACTCTTCGTCCCTTTGAACGTGGCTGAACTTAAAGGTTCACTGTTAATGACTGGAACATGGCAAAAGCCAATGGTGTCAGTTCTGAAGATAGGTCGTGCAATGGCCAAGGCTTCTACCCCAGGCTCCCTCTCTTGCTCTGGGGAAACCATTTTCCTCACAACCATTGTTGTGAGGAAGTGTTGTAGTGAAGACTGTGGTGTGAACAGCCTTGGATGCACATCTCCTGACAGCTACTGACAGCTGGTGGATAAGGCTGCAGGCAAACTTCTCCTGCCCGGCCATCTTCTTGATTACACCCTTCAGAGACACAGCCGCCCTCCCGAGCCAACACTTTTCACCTAAGCTGCTCCCAGCTTCCTGCCCCTCAGCATCTGGGAGTGCTAAGGAACGCTTATTGTCCTAACCTACTGAACTGGAGTCAGCCTTGTGCTTGTGGCAATAGAAAAGTGACATAAGATTTGGGAACCTAACGCTGCTCTGACTCTTTCAGTGGTTTGATATCTGGCTTTTCTGAACTTTGACCTCTGTCGAGCTGGTTAATGTGCCTGCTTGGGAGTAGTCGTAGTTGCTAGGATTACATTTGATAACACATGTTGTAACCAGGGCAATCCAAAGCCCAGTATCAGACTTCTTTATGCATTGCCACTGCATCATGATCTATTGGGTAGAAAAGATCAAGCCTTTCGGGGCATCTCATTTTGTTTTTCCATGACAGCCGTGAGCAGGCTGTTGCCCCAGTCATTCCACTGAACATTTGCAGAAGGGACCCTGCCTGGGACTAACTCCTGGTCACGAGTCCCCGTGGCCCCCTGGGAATGAAGGAAGGCCAACGAAGACTGAAGGCCACTGAAGTATGAAGACCCTGTAAAATGGAAACCAAATGGAAACGAAGGGACAACACCCCTGCATTCCACACAGCACTTCTGAAACTCACCTGGAGGCTCCGTGGATCTAGCGGCTGGGGCAGGCTGAGCCCTGAAGAAAAGATGCTCCTCCTGAGAGAGTCGCTCAGGGGTGGCAAACCATGGCACACGCCATCTGTGACAGACTGGTAGGCGGGAGCATTTCCTGCTGCCAAAAATGTTCTGTCAAAGTGGGGTGAGAGTTTTTGTTCAGTATGGTTACTTATGCTTTCTAGGTCCAGAGCTTTCTTCAAACTTACTGTTTTGAAAGAGGAACATGCTTTCTCCCTCAACCACACCCCCTATGCTTCCCTTCCCTCTCATAGTCCAGAGCCCTCTGGGGGAAGGTGATCCTCGCAATGGGAGAAATCGACACTTTCTGACAAGAAATACTGACAGAACTATCAGGAAGCTGGAAAGTTCAGAAAGCACTGATTCTATGCCATTGTTAAACACTGGAAGGGAAGCTCTTGTGAATGAGGGACTGAGTTTTAAATTTTACTTAATTTTAGCTCCTACTAACTTGAATGGCCGCCAAAGTGGGCGTCACACCAATAGCACCAGAACAAAGACTTCAGCTGTCTGTGGCACTCTTAAAGTTAGTAACTGAAGTAAGAGTTCAAATCTATAAAACCAAACTTCAGGTTAAGTGAGATCCAGGGGTGTGAGAGAGAACCCTTTGGTTTCGTTGAAACAAAATTTGGTTCGACACATCAAGAGCCACAAACTCCGAAGACTAGAGCGTGAAATTTTTAATGCAAGCAAGAACGAGAGGCATGTGGGATAATTCAGGGCGATTTCCTGCCCCCAAGGAAATAAGATTAGCAAGGAAGGACAGGGTTTTGAGATCTCAGTTAGCCCTCGCTAACAGACAAAGAATGTCTAAGGAAAGTGCTGACCTGGGATAATCTGGGGGAGGGTCTCTCCGAGAACTGGTGTTTTCCATGGAGACCAGTTCTCACAAACCAGGCATGGAAGAGAACAGAGATTCGCCAGGCTGAGGGAAATGTCAGCTTACGGAACTGAGGAGGTTAGCAAACCCTCTCTGTCGGGAGACTTGGGAGTGCCTGAGGCCCATCAGTGACTGTCCGTGGGCAGGCATGGAACAGGAAACCAACCATGAGAGGTGGGAGTAGAGCTGACAACCTACAACAGAAGTGAGTGAAGTGGCCACTGCTGTCTAACTTCCAGCATCTCTTGGGAGCACCGCTTAGAGCTCAGGCTGCCGGGAAGGGTGTTGTGTGAGCTCTGCAATTAAGGCCCGGTATTAGGAGTTGCCTAGACACCTGGAAGGGCCTTGATAGTGTAAGCACAGCTTCTCCCTTCTCCCAGGATAAGGTTCCCGTGTCCACCCACACTCCTTATCAAGGGAGCTGGCACTCTTTCCACTGTCCCCGGGCAACGACTGTTTCCTGCCAGACCCTGGAGCTGGACAAACAAACTCATCGTGTCCTCCCTAGTAACCCGGGAAGACCACACCCTCTTCTACTGCTGATTCTGCCTCCTTCGGGCCCTGCGTGTACACTGTATTCACACATGGGCTGCTGTGGCCGGCAGGACATCCTCTCCTTCTGTGAAGACACAGCACTAACAAACCACTATTGATCTTATCTGGTCCAGGCTTTGGTGCCATCTCTTCAGCCATCACAGAACCCAGGGTAGAATCTTTTCCTCACCAATAGGGTGACTAGGAGGCAGTAAAACAAACCATAACTAACTGACTTGGCATTCATTCCAGGGTGACCACGTTTAAACATGTGTGACTCAATGATGTGGCATCGGAAAGGGAAATATTTTTTCCGTCAGCAGAAGCAGGGGCCTATGAACTCAATAGTGGAACACTTAGAGGGTGAACAAAACTACTGATTGGTGGACTCTGTGTGTGTGTGTGTTGACAATGAACATGCTAAGCATTTATTCAACCACTGAGCTAAACCCTAGCTTGTCACTCTGTTTAGGATGGAGGTTGGAGTTACCTAACTTTGCTCCCTGTTTCTTTCAACTTCCATGTGATTTCTCAGTGGAGATGACGACATACCAAGTGCAGCAATGACGTGGTGTGGCTAGAATGCTCACAGTTCCGAGCCAGGAGCTGCCTGAGATTCAACAGCCAACCTCACACAGGCCATCACCTCCACCCACACAGAGCCCAAGGCACCAGTAAGGCTTCCACCTTCCCTTAAAATTTCCAAGATCTCTCTATGGCGTATATATGTGCCATATACATATACCCTACATATGCTTACTTAAAATGCTGGTATCAAAAAGCAGGCCATTTGAACAGAAACACATTTCAGCACAAGCCACGAACGTAAAAGCAAAGTGCCTGGGAATAGCTTCTTTCATTGCATGGCTCCTTTCGCGGACACCTGCTCATCTCTACCACCAGTTCTCAAGGTTCTCTGTCTTCTCCTCGCCTCCTCCCTTCCTCCCTCCTTCAGGGGCCGACTTTGTTCAATCTTTCTTGTTCAGTCTCTGACATGATCTCTCTTTCCTGCTTTCTTTTGCGGGTTTACTTTAGAAAATATTATGTGTACGTTGTACGGTGGTGGGGATAAGTGCACGTGAGTGCTGGTGCCCCCAGAGGCCAGAAGGGGGTGTCAAGATCTCCTAGAGCTGGAGTAGCAGGTGGATGTGGACCGCCTGACATGGGTGCTGGGAACCGAACTCTGACCCTGTGCAGGAACGATATGTGCTCTCAATTGCTGAGCCATCCCTCCAGCCCCTGATGTGTTCTGTTATTGTCTTAGAAAGTTTGTGAAGTATTTGGGAACAAACGGTTACCAAAGTGGCTTCAATTCTTGGAAAACTTCTAGAGCCCTGTGAAGGAACCAAGGTATTACGGGATGTTGCCCTCTGCTATGGCATGACCATTGCCTTCTTGAATACTTAGCAGTAGTGATTACAGGCAAAAGACCAACCCAAGACTACGCCCCTGACTGTTCATCATGAAGGAACAGAGGGGCTCACATGGCAACACCCCTCTCTTAGTCTATATAAGTGGCCAACAGTTGTTTGGGAATGTGGTAAGACCGGACAATTGGTTTTTCACAGTGCGGCTGCCCATGCTCTCATCACATCCCCTGCAAGTGACCCAGATTAAACTCAAGCTACGCTTGGCAGGACTGTTTCTTAGGTCTGTATGCCTGTATCCTCTGAGGTGGGTAGCATTTGTCTCCCAGGAGGTCAACAGAACACAAGGCTGCATCCTTCCTTGCATTCCCAGTTCCTTTGTCCACATGCTAGATGCTGTGAGTTGGAGATGGTTTTCAACACAAGGGTTCATGTATTGGAAGCTTATTAGGGAACTGTGCAATGTAATTATTAAGGGGAAACCACAGGAACATAACTATGAGGCAAATCTTTGTTGTTAGCCTGATTGACTTAGAATTACCTAGGAAACAAACAACTGGGTGTGTCTCTGGGGTGTTTCTGGAGAGGTTAAATTAAGAAGGAAGAGCCACCCTAAATGTGGGTAACGCCATCAAAGGCAGAAGCTTTCCTGTCCCACAGTCGCTCTCAAATAATCACTCAGAGGCTTAATATTAATTGAAAATGCTTGACCAATAGCTCAGGTTTATTATTAACTAGATCTTACAACTTAACCAATTTCTATCACTCTGTGTGCTGACCCAAAGCTCGTGGCTTTTACCTCGATCCTATTTTGTGTGTCTGACTCATTATCCATCTGGCTAGCACCTCCTCTGGCTCCACCCTTCCTTATCCCATCATTCTGAGTTTGGCTTTCCTGCCTAATTTTATCCTGTTCCGCTATTAGTCAGTCAGCTTATTTATTAAACCAATCATAGTGACATATATTTACCCAGTGTACAGAAGGATTGTTCCACAGCACACTATCTCATGGACTGGGATCTCAGACTGAATAAAACAGGAAGAGGATGAAGCAGATTAAGCACTGGCATTCATCTCCTTCTGCTCCCCGACCGCTCCCTCACGCCCCTGCTTCCATTCTTTTCTGGCTGTGATGCACTACACCCTTGAACTGTGAGCCAAAATGAGCCTTTCCTTTGTTAAGTGATTTTTGTTAGTTATTTTGTCAGAGCAAGAAAAACAAATTCCTATCCTTTTAGCACCAGATCCTCTTTGACTTCTTCCCTCTCCATTAGAGATTTTTCTACCAAACATTTATTAGTACCCTGAATAATTTTATGTCAACTTTACACAAGCTGGAGTCAATTGGGATGAGGGAACCTCAATTGAGAAGCCCCCCACACCCAGCAGACTGGCCTGTGGGAAAGCCATCTTTTTGACTGTGGGAAAGTACATCTTTTTGACTGTGGGAAAGTACATCTTTTTGACGACGATTGATGTGGGAAGGTCCAGTTCTCTGTGGGTGGTGCCAACCCTGGGCTGTGGTCCTGGGTCCTATAAGAAAGCAGGTTGAGCAATCCATGGGGAGCAAGACAGTAAGCAGCTCTCGTTCATGGCCTCTGCATCAGTTTCTGCCTCCAGGTCCCTGTCCTGACATCCCCGGATGACGGACCGCAAACTGTAAGCTAAAACAAGCCCTTTCCTTCTTAGATGCTTTTGGTCATGATGTTTTATGAGAGCATAGAAATCCTAACTGAGACTATTGTTTCTCCTATTTTATTTATTGTTTTTGTTGTTGTTTTGTTTTGCAATAGGATCTGATACAGTAGGATCTGATACAGCTCAGGATGGCTTTGGACTCACTGTATATGAAATGTCTGATCCTTCTACTCCTTCCTCCCAAGTTCTGGGGTTACAGGTTTGCACTACCTCACCTGACTTGTTTGTTGTGGGAGACATGGTTTTCCTGTGTATTCACTATGTAGACCAGGCTGGCCTCGAACTCACACCTGCCTTGGCCTCCCGAGCGCTGAGATTAAAGGAGTGCACCACCCCACCCGCCTGTATTTTCCCATGTCTAAAGAAAATTTACATTGACATCTAACCCCGGACTGCAGAAAAGGGTGGGGGCTACGGGGTCAGGTATGGAGCATAAGCACAAGTCTTTACCACAACAGCCTGTGTGGCCCTGGGCGAGTAACAAAACACCTCTGAATTTCTCTTTCCTTTTCTGTAAAGGCTGTAAAAATAGCTCCCAGCCCACGGACTTGGCACACAGCAGTGACATAACCGACACAGTGGCACAGCCAAACCTCTACCTCTGTCATCGCATCCTGTGTCAAAGACTCCAGTTCAAACAAACAAACAAAAGAAAAAAAGAGAAAGAAGATGAAAGAGAAAAGAGAGAGAGAGAGAAAAAAAGCGACATTTTCTTTAGCTACATCATTGTGACTTTGGAAATACTGAAAGAGCCTGGCCTCATTGTGACAAGTCACTCAGGTCCCCAGTTGGCACAGCCTGGCCAGGACCCTCTGTAAGTGTTACAATTCTGAGGGAAAGGTATCCTGGTAGCCCCGAGCCAAGGAATACCACCAAGTCATGCTGCACAACAAACCTCACGTGATATTTATTGGGAGAGTCACAAAGGTGGCTGCCTCTGTTCTGGGGGAGATTCGGGCAGCAGAGACCTGAGCAGGAGGTTGGCTTTATGCAGGGTTTCTTGTGTGGGGTGAGGCTTCCCAGGGTGACCTGGGATTGGTTGGGTTTTGTGGCTTGAACTTGGGCTGTTTTTCTCTGTGGGGCAAAGCTTGGCTGCCTGTCTCTCAAGGGGCTGGAAATGGCCATTATGAATGCTAAAGTCCGGGGGTGGGGCCTGGCCGCTTGTGCACCTCCAGGGGTTTACACCCTCTATCAGTGTCTGCCCAGCACAGCTTGTGAACAACACTCAAGATGCTATGGAGGGAACCAATGAGAAGGCTCGCTGGGTATAAGCCTGGAGAGCTGAGTTCTAGCCCCAGAGCCCATGTACGGCCGGCTGGCTTGCCATTTAGGACTTTGGCACTTAACACCTGATAATAAATCATAAAGACAAGTCTCTCTGCAGCCCAACACAACATCCAACTCTTCAAATATTCCTGCCGTACCTGTATGCTTCCTTATCAACACATGGCTGGGTGCCCCTAGGAGGACTACCCAACATCATGGGAAAGAGCTGCCACTAGCTAGATACCAGGCAAGCTGCTTTAGACAGGACCCAGAAAGTAGTGGACACTCAGGATGTACACTGGAGCTTTTCCTTGGAAGCAAGAATATGACAAAATCTGCCTTGACAGGCCGGGCACAGTTAAAACTCTGTACTTCTCCAATACTAGAGACTGGGGCCCTGGCCTTGTGCCAAGCACATGTCCCATGAAACTCCCAAATGGTCTTAAGTCACATGTTGACATCTGAATGGCCAGAGGCACTTAAAACAGACCAGCATTAAAAATAAGACCATATTTAAGATGAAGCAAAACTAAAGAAGAGCCAAGGAGCAAGAAGGCAGTGCTGGTCCATGCACGTGCCCTGCAGCTCCTAAAGGAGGCTTGGAGTTGGTCCATCCTCAGACACCTCCCCATTTCTCCTGCTCCCAGTCACCTCTAAAGGCAACAGTACATGCAGAGTAGAAGCACTTTTTACACAACGGTGTCATCCTGTTTTACAAGGTGCCTCTGAAGGACTTCCTCCTCTATTCACCCCCAAACTGCAAAGGAATTCTATTCTTGAACACAGAGGATGGCAAACTTTGAATTAAAGAGTCAAATGTTATTATCTGTAGCTTTGTTGACCCTATTCCCATTCCTTGGCTGGAGAGGAAGATGGTCAGAGACCATTCGCAGATAAATGGGCATGTGCTGGGCACAAGGGCTCATGTGTAAACCTAGTACTCGTGAGGCTGAAGCAAGAGGATTGCCATGAGTTTGATGGCAGCCTGGTCTACAGAGTAAGAACTTGTCTAATAAAATAAAATAAAATAAAAATAAAGAAAGAAAGATTATTAAATTACAGGCATGACTTTGTTCAGTAAAACTATTTGTGGACACTGAAATAAGAAATTCATGTTTTTTGGGGGGTGTGTGTGTTTGTTTGCTTTATTTTAAAACAAGGTCTTACTGTGTAGTGTTGGTTAGCCTGGAACTCACCATGCAGATCAAGCTGGCCTTGAACTCAGAAAGATGCATCCGCTTCAACCTCCTGAATGCTGGGATTAAAGGCATGCACTACCACGCCCACCCCATGTAATTTTCATGTATCACTACATACTATTTTCTTACTGATTTTTCCCCAACCATTTAAACATGTAAAGGCCATACCCCTAGTCCAAGGGCTACCCCAAAATAGGCAGATGCCTGTAGCAGACTCTGCCATGTCCTGACATACATGGATAAGACTGGCCTGAAGCATCCATTCAGTTCAACCATTTACACCCAAGGAAAATGTTTGCCTTACCTAGAACTACAGATAAACTTGGTGCTCAGGCACATTATGGACCAGGAGTTAGAGAACTCCTCCGTGGACAGAAGTAAATGTTGGGCCCTTGAAAGTGATTCTGACCTATCAGGGAACAGCCACAGATTTTCATCAGTCCTCAAGGGCAGCTGGGGGAGGGGAGTGCGAAATACGTCAGGCAACCCCATCTCTGTGCCTCAGTTATGTGGATAAGAGGGTGGCGACAGGCAACTTTACAGGGCCATTGTCTCATATCCTTCTTGTTTCGCTGAGTCTGTTGATGTATACTCCCCTCACTCCAGGAAAGAGTTTGGAACTTTCTTTTTAAACTCAGGAGGAGCCTTAACCTTGCAGGAGCAGATCTTTCCCTGTGTCAAAGAACCCTGCTTGCTCAGGTAAATTCTGAGATAGAACTTAACCTCTGTCCTGTCTCTTGAGTAGCTAAACACTTTGATTCATCTGTGGGATCCATGCTACCTCAGACAATGACGAGGGTAGCCTTTCTCCATCAGCCCTTCTGAGTCCCCTTCTTGACCATGCCACTGCCCAGAAACTACTGTCATTCACAGGTTTGAAGCTAACCATACCAAGGCTCTGATTCTAGTGTCTGATTCTACGTACACACAGTAGAAAGCCTTCTGGGGAGGGAAAAAAGGCCATGAAGATGGACCAAATAAAGAATACCAGGTGTGCCTTCTGGGTGGTTTCCTCTGAGAAAGAAATAGAAGGCAGGCGTGGGACACTTTGTCCCCCTTTCTTGGCCACATGGTTCAGGACAACGCAAGTTTGGAGAAACAGAGTGGTTTGCCTAAGGCAGTTTCCCTAGACAGAACTCTGTGTGGCTGGAACCATACAGGACCCATAGAAGATGATTCCCCCACAACCAGCAAATTTCTTTGATGTCTACCTGGGGCCAGATATGGTGACTCGTGCCTGTAATCTCAGTACTTGGAAGGTTTAGCTTTGCAGAAATTCCAGAAGAACCCAGGCTAACATAAGACGTGTCTCAAAAACAAAAACAAAAGCCAAACCAAACCAAACTGGAAAAAGAAAAAGACAAAAACAAACAAACAAATAAACAAAACCCCTTTAGGCTTTCAGAGTACAGAGGTCAGCTCAGGGCCCGACTCCGTGATCATCCAGACATGCACAAACCTCACAGCCAACAAGCTAAACTAAGCTACAGACCTGAAGTTGTTCGTCAATACAAAGCAAAAAAGTCAGTTTGAAGTCTTACACTGCTATATTTATATTCTAAATCCAAGAATCAGAATCTTTAGCAGTAAAAAGCAAACACAAAGTAGAAAAATATGTTCATTCAACATAATTTCACATCTGCATTCTTTATGGGTGGAAAAATTCTCTGGTACAGCCCTTGGGGACGTTTTTAGCTGAACACTCACACTGGAGATGAATTGGAAGAAGTTGGTAAGGTTGGGTAATTTAAGAATATTAAAAAAAGAAAGGAAGGAAGGAAGGAAGGAGGAAGGAAGGAAGGAAGGGAGGGAGGGAGGGAGGGAGGGAGGAAAGAAAGGAAGAAAGGAAGAAAGAATAATTAGAGCTGGCTTGGAGCAGGAGTCAGGGCTCATGACTGTAATCCTAGCCCTGGAAGACTGGTCCAAATTCAAGGCTGACCTGGTTCACATAGCTACTTAGCAGATTCCAGGCCAACAAAGGTTACAGATTAAGACTTTGTTTCAAAACAAAACAAGAGAATAATCAGATTTGGACTGGAGAAATAGTTGGACCACACTCAGGAGGCTGAGACAGGAAGATCACAAGTTCAAGGCTTGCTTTGGTTATTTAGTGAGTTTCGGATTTCCTGAACCACATAGCAAGATACTAGGGTTTTGTTGCGGCTGCCCTTTGCTCTAATTAAAAACAACGAGCACTCCCCCCCCACATAAACATTCACAAATCCAGGGGTGCTCAAGTCTGACGCATTTTCTTTCTCATATAAAACATTTTCTGGGAACATGAATATTAATCCAAACTCAATCTAAATCCAGCAGAATCACGATTAATCAGCCAAATAGAAGTTTTGTAAGTATAGTACTTGAGGGGATGGTTTCTACAAGATCTAGGTGGTTTTACTTAAAAGCCAGTGCCCACAGCTAGTTCTGTGAACTTCAGGTGAATGGTGAGTTTGTCCCTGTGGAAGGTGGAGCTGAAAAGGTAAAATAAACTTTTCAAGAATAATGATCTTCAGAAGTACACGAGTTTTACTCCCTACGATAAAACTCGGTATTAAAAGTAGCAGTTGTTCACAGGCTGTTTGGAAAGTGTCCTTACAAACCTCTGCAAGAACGGTTTGGAAGCCAGTGGGCTGGATCTGCCCGTAGCCTATTTCTGGCTCTTTATCTAATCGCGCTAACTGTGGCCTCCCCGAGTGGGGCCTCAGCAGGCACCTGCTCAGCACACTCTCCTTGGCAGGAGCAGCAGCTGCCAGCCCTTACCGGAGGAGATGTCTCATTGCAGCATCGAACTGCAGCCACGTCACCTCCCTGCGGAGGAGCAGGGCCTGGGCCACCTGACCCGGATCCTGGGGACTCTGGAGACTGTCAATCATTTTCTGTAGTTCCTGAAGCTCAGACCCTAGAAAGGGAGAAACACTGGAGTCAGACAGTGTGAAAGACAGGCTGCGATAGCCAACGCATCAGACTCCCCTTTCACCTCCAGACCTAACTTGCCATCCAAATGGACATCCTTTGTTTGTGGATGTGCTAATTATGTTTTGCAAGATCAGCAGCTCTAGAAACCAAGGTCTGATTTAGTTTTTCCCCTTCCCCTCTTTGGAAGATAGACCCCCCCACTTCCCTCCCCAACCCCGTGGTTTATCACAATAAGAATAGACTGTTGAAAGTTTGAAGTCTGCCAGGCCATGGTCTCAAAATAGAATGAAGAAAAAAGATGCAGGATGGGCAAGTCCTCAGGATACCCACTAGGGACTGAAAGTTACCTTCAGCTAAGACCAAGAGCACTCAAGCTGGGTTGAGGAACCTGGTCTGCCATTGGCTCAAGGTGGGAATTAAATGAAATAGGGGAGCTCAGCCAAAACCAACTTAGGGAGCACTGCAGGGCTGTGGGTTCAGGGCTATCTGAATATCAGCCTATTGGAAAAGGTTTGCCAGCTTCCCCTGATGGGGACAGCTTTCTGCCCTGGCGTAGGAGAGGCCGTGAAGTGTGGTCATGGTTCCTCCACTGGTGGCCCAAGACAGGCATTGCTCTCTCTCTCTCTCTCTCTCTCTCTCTCTCTCTCTCTCTCTCTCTC